>PVJO010022432.1:0-28024 GCA_004026905.1 Hystrix cristata | reverse complement strand
TCAGATAATTACAGTATTACCATATGAGAATGTACAACTGGTTATAGCCTGTATGGCACACTCGTTACACTAGTACATTAACAATAGCATCAATTACATTCATGAAATTGACTGACTGTGGTAGAAATTAGCTTTGTATCTTTAACCATAAGAGCAAGGTTTACACCGTCATAAAACAGAATCCAATATAAACTAGGAATTTGCATGTAGTGGGTATTTTGTTAGTAGAGTGATTTTTTTCCCCCCTGCTTGTAGCAGGGATAATGAGGGATCGGAAAAGGTATAGAGGTAATGAGGAAAGTTCTATTAGATGTAAAACTTACAATAGGATATTACTTATGCTTTGGGAAACTTGAGTAGATAGTTTACAAACAGTGAAAGGTGATAGTAGTGGGTCAAACCATGTAAATTCTATACAATATTTACTCATGAATAAGGAAAAGGAGAGAGAAAACAAGAAGAAAAGGAAAAACAGCATTTGCCTAAGGAAGGAAAGATATGAGCCAAGCAGGAGTCAATAAAAGTAAAAATGAAAACAACAAAAACAAGAAAGAATATGTAGACAAGAGAATGTATTGGACAGGTATCAGGATGAATAAGAGAAAGAGAAAATAAGGAGAAACAAAAGCAATATATACATATATTATGTATACATACACATACAGTGGGATTTCTCTGATGGCCACCACTCTGTGGGGGGCACAGGCCAAAACCTGAGTCTGTGCTCATTAGCCCTACTGCGCCTGCAGTGGTCAGTGCTGGGTCCTATGTTGATCCTGGCCTCCAAGTATGAAGTCTAGGGGCAGTTGTCAGACTGCAGCAATCTGGGGGATCTTTGGTAGCCCACCCACATCTCCTTATAGTTTATGTCTCTAAAAGTTCCTTAGTGGTGTGGGTATTGTTGGCTTTACCAGATAGTGATGGCTTGGATCAGAAGAGAAATGGGAAAAGGAAAAAAAAAAAAAAAAAAAAAAAGAAGACACTGAGGGAGAGAGGTAACAGTGCTTTCAGTGCAAGTGTTTCCCACCCTATTTGACGTTCACCCTGCTGGTGCGCGGGCCAAGCCAGCGCAGATCTGCGCTGGGAAGCGCCTGACCTGCAAGCTCAAGCCTCGCTCCAAAAATGGAGTCCGAAGCTGTCTTCTCCCAGAGGGGGCGGAGCCCATGTGTATAATTTTTAAATCTATTCAGGTTTCTGTAATCAGTCTTGCCAGAAGTTAGTCAATTTTAGTCATTTTTCAAATAATCACTTTTGGTTTATTGAATTTTTTTTTTTTTTTTTTTTTTTTTTTTTTTTTTTTTTTTTTTTTTTTTTTTTTTTTTTTTTTTTTTTGTACCAGGGATCGACCTCAGGGCCTCATGCTTGCAAGGCGAGCACTCTAACCACTGAGCTAAGTCCCCAGCCCCTGGTTTATTGAATTTTTTTTTCCACTTATTTTTTTAAAATTTTATTTTAGTGGTACATTTTGGATGTACATAGAGATAACATTCACTGTAAGGAATGTGTACCTGTACATGATGTATCTTGCTGCTGCTTTTTTCTCATTCCCTTCCCCTCCCTTCATCCCCTCCTCCCTCCTTACTTAGAAAAGCTTTGTTTCCATTTTTTCCTTCTGTTCCTTATTTCTCTTGTCCTTCCATTCCTTTCCCCCTTCCCCGCCTTGTTCCCCTTCCCATTCAAACACTTTCTTCACTTTCACAATATAATACCTTTTACTCTTTATTTACACTTTCACTTTCTCATACCAGAGAAATAATGCAGTATTTAAACACGTATGTCTGATTTATTTTACTTAAGAGTATGGTCTTAAGATACATCCATTTACCTTGAAATATCTTAGCCTTATCATTCCTTATGGCAGAGTACATTATGTCTATTGTACAAAAAACCACATTTTCTTTATCCATTCTGCAGTTGATGGACATTTGGGCTGTTTCCAAGATTTAGCTATTACAAACTGTGCTGCTATAAACATGGGTGTCATGTATCACTGTAGTATGATGTTTTTAATTTTTTTGGGAAGATTCCAAGAAGGGGAATAGCTGACCAAATGGAACCTCTAGTCCTAGTTCCCTGAGGAACCTCCACACTGATTTCCATAGTGGTTGCACCAGTCTACACTCCCACCAACAGTGGAGAAGGGTTCCTTTTTCTCCACAGCCCCTCCAGCATTTGTTATTGGCTGATTTGTTGATAATAGCCATTCTTTCTGGAGTGAGATGGAATCTCAGGGTTGTTTTAATTTGCATCCCTCGCATGACTGGTTTTATTGATTTTTGTATTGTTCTATTAATTTCTGTACTGATCTTTATAACTTCCATTACTATCCAACTTTTTCTTTTTTAATTTAAGCTAAATTTAGTTTTTAACTGCTATATAAAAATAGGATATGTTGATGGAATGCCATGCAATGTTTTGATACTGGTGTACATTGTGTAATCTTTAAATCAAGTTAATCCTATCTCTCTCCTTAAACTTTTATCATTTTTTTGTTTTTTTTTCTTTTATCATTTTTATGATGAAAACATTAAAATTCCTTTCTAGCTTTTTGAGATCCAGTTTTTGATGGGACAGGGTTTACTTTGTTCTTTTTTTTTTCAACTTTTAAAATCAGATACTTAGCTCACTAATTCTTTCTTAAATTATATACGTTTTCTATAAAATTTCCTCTGAGTGCTGCTTAAGCTGCACTGCCAACATTTTGATATATAGTATATTCATTTTCTCTCAAAGCAAAATATTCTCTAGTATTTGCTAAAGTTCCTTTTTTGACCCATATATTATTTCCAAACACATTGGAGTTTGAAGAGTTTCCTTTTGTTATAGATTTTTACTTTTATTGACTTATGATCAGACAGCATAATCATGAAATATTTCTTGTCTGACATCTATATAGATATACTAATATTATATATTCTCTTATTCATAGTAGTTCAGGAATTTATATGTATCTATGAGATTAAACATGTTATCATGTTCTTCAAAACTTCTACAGGCTGCCTGTTATGCTTTCTTAAAAGTTTCTATTTATTTACTATGTTAGATATTTAATTATTTTTAAGTACTATCTATTGCTTTTCTTTAAATTGTCTCAGATTGCAATTCTCTTCAAGTTCCTGAGAGCCTAATCTTTGTACTGTGTTCCACACTTTTCTGTGGTTTATTACTCTTTGTGGATTTTGAAAAAGTTTAATTTTGAACTTAGGTTGGTTGATATTTCGCAAGTTCTAATGTGAGTGCTCTCAATTTCCAGCTCTCCACCTTGCATGGGCTCAATATCTTGTCTCTTACAGTTTTAAAAATCAAGCAACTATGTTAGTACCTTCTATTATCTACAGTATTACCTACTCTGGTTACTTTTTGGCACTCGAACATTTCCTTTATTGTAAGCCTAACCACACTCATTTACAATAATTTATGTTATATTTGTATCAGTAATTCTTGGTGTTGGAAGCAAGAGCTTTTGCTGTTGCCACGGACTGGTATTTTAGTTTTCCCTGTTTCTAGAACTGGAATTCACCCTTAGGGCCAGTTAATTGTGAAAGATCAATTGTGAAAGGACACCCTGAGACAAACAGACATGGAAATTTTTCAGCTGCTCATTTTCTATTGAGTTCAACATCTCAATAATATTTTGATAGGATTGCTGTCAACTGGAAAAACATTGCTGTCACCTGGAAAAAGCCAGCATCATTGCCGGTCTGTTGCTCTGTGAAGATCTTCATGGAGCCACTGGCTGGTCATGGGCCTACTGGAGGGAGCCTCCACGCTGTGCTTCTCATTTATGGAGAAGATATTACTTTCTTAACATACATTTTCTGCAGGAAAAACAGCATGCCTGTGGTGAAGTGGGCTTGAACTACTTCCTGGTAAAGTCTCCTTTGACTTCTGCCCATGGAGAAACCTCATTGGGATGTTTCTCTTTGCTTATTTAAAACAAAATCTTTCCCTGATTAAAAGCGAAACAAGCAGATTTCTGAAACGGAAGGTCTTCAGGAGAGGGTCTTCCCATGTTACATAGTTCCCCCTCCAAATGCACAGATATCTTATCAGGAAATATACAGAGACCATAGCAGGCCTTGCTTAAGAAAAAATGATCACATTGATTAAAACCTATTCCCATTAAAAAAATATTATGTAGATAATGCCAAGAAATACAGGCCTTATGTGCATATTCCACTGTGATTCTCTCATAGTAGTCGGGGGTAATGATGCAGCATAAGAACTACAATTTCAGTCTTTCTTAAGTGCCAAGTATGGCACATTATGCTAGGAAGACTGAAATAAAAGAAGATAGTCTTTGTCCTCAAATCATTCACAGACTGGTGGATGTGAGTAGACAAACTGGAGAATTAAGAGTGACACAGACTATAATATAAAATATTGATGAATTGACTTTCATCAAAATTAAAACCTTTTTTCAACAGATACTGTTAAGAGAATGAAAAGGGAAACCTAAGATTTAGAGAAAATATTTGTAAACCATTTATCTCATAAGTGTCATATGTCAAAAATATATGAAGAACACTCAGAAGTTAAAAATAAGAAAACAAGTACCCAATCTAAAAATAGGCAAAAGATCTGAAGAGACATTTCACTAAAGATATATAGATGACAGACATTAAATGGTGCTCAGCATTAGTCATCAGGAACATGTAAATTAAAATTACAATGAATTTCTACCGCTAATATATTAGGATGGTTAAAATTCAAAAGATTGACCACATCAAGTGTTGAGTAGGATGTGGAGAAACCAGAACTCTCATGTACTGCAGGTGAGAATGTAAAATGGTACAATCACTTCAGAAGACAGAGTAGCAGTTTCTTAAAAAATTAAAAACACATTCCACCTATATATCTAGTCATTTCACCCCTAGGTAGGTACCAGGAGGAAAGCAAATATACTGTGTATTCATAAAGACACTATACACAAACATTCATGAAAGTTTCTTTATGATAACCCCAAGCTGAAAACAGCTCAAATGTCCATCCACATTTGGAAAGAATAAATCAAGTAGGGTACAGCCACACAAAAGAATACGGCTCAGCAATAAAGAATTGAATAGTTGATACATAGCCAGGATACATGATTCTCAAACTAATTAGGTTGACTATGAAAAAGACAGTCAAAAAGCACATGCTATATGATTTCCTTAAAGTCTAGAAAATGAAAATGAATCCAGAGTGCCAGAAAGCAGACAAATGGCTGCTGGGGAAGTTCAGAGAAGGGATTAAAAGAGTTGTACAGAAAATTTTAGGGATGATGGATGTTATGGTTTATATCTAGATGTTCCCCAAAGTCCCGTAGGGGTGGGGCTTTTGGACGGTGATTGGATTATGAGGTGGAATAGCTGACTTCCTGTTAGGAAGCACAGCCTGGTTAGAAGAAATGGGTCAGTAGGGGCATGACCCGGAAGGGTATATCTCCCTCCCTGGCGCCTCCCTTTTCCCTCTCTGCTTCCTGGCTGCCATGACGTGAGCAGCTTTTCCTTCACTATGTCCCTCTGCCACACTGTTTCTTCTTGGGAACCAGCCAACCATGGACTGAAACGTGAACCAAAATAAACGTCTCCTCCTTTAAGTCACATTGTCAGGTATTTTGCCCCAGGAACGAGAAAGTAACTAAGACAATGGATATGTCTACTATCTTGGTTGTAGTGGCTTCACAGGTATATACCTATGTCAAAAATGATCAAACTGTTCAGTTTAAATATAGGCAATTTAGTGTAGGTCAATTATACATCAATAAGGCTACATAAAAATAAGGTGGCATACAGGTGCCTTGGAAGAGATAAGTTCACGGTGCCATCGATGGACAGTATGTGGGAGGTTTCCTTAACTGAAACTACCTAGAGGTCAGGTTCAAGGGGATGGCTGACCTGAGATTTGAAAATTGAGTAGATGTTATTCAAGGAAAGAGTGTAAGGAAGGGTGGGAGGAGAGGAGAGCTTTTTATGTTAAAACAAATGGAAAGGTTCCAAGCGCGTCAGAGCATCATGTGTTCGAGGACCTGCAAATGGCTTGATGTGATTAAAACAGGATGCTTGTGAATAAGAGAGCGAGGTAGGCAACAACTCTGATTCCTTTCCTCCTCTGAGTTTATGCAATTCCCATTGTATGTCACTTACTTGTGTCATCAGCTTGTCCAGACATTCCCATACCTGAATACAAAATGAGATCACGGTTCTGATTTGTGTGCAAATTAAAATGATGCTCTCCCAAAGTGTTTCCTAGTTATTTCAGGGAGGCCCCAGAGGGGGATCCTCATGTATGCTCACAGAAGAGGCTGCCATGTTCTTCTTTTCTTTCCCTGCTCACACTTTCTGACATCTACTGCTCAGGAAGCGGCACTGATTTTCCCGTCCAGAGCGCCCACTGGGAGAACTCTAGAGCTTAAGCCAAGATTAATGAAACATTGTGTGTGCCCAAAGCCACCAGTTTCAGGTGTCAAGGCAAGGAAACAGTCGTGTCACTTATCTACATTGTTTTGGGTTAATTAAATGAGAATTCTCTTTTCATTATAGGTCCAAGTTAGCATTGCTCTCAAAAGATTTTTCAAGACATTTGGAAGGAGGGATCATGTTTTATCATGCTGGTGGTCAGTGTGGGCATGGTGGCACCCTGCCCATGTTTGTCACCGATCTGCTCTTCGGCTGGGGCAGCTTTCACCAGGATCTCCTGCCTCTTCAAGTCCTTGGCTAGGTCCAAGTGCAGCTCTGTGGTGAAGGGCTTTCTGCAAGTCAGCCAGGGAATTAAGGCTGGAGGTAATGCTAGATGGATGTAGGTCCCAATCCATCCTTAGGGGGTCTCTGTTTTTCCTTGCTCTTGTCCACATTGAGCTTTCTTTCCTGACTGCTGGTCCCACTGACCTATAGCAACTTCAAGTTTACCACTAGAGCCAGAAGCATGAGTCTGTACAAAATTCTCTGTCACCTCCCATAACTGCGTAAAATCTGACCCCTACAATAAATACCTTATTCCATGTCATTCACAGTAGCACTGCTTCTCTGAATCCTGACTAAGACACTTTGTGCCCCCCCGGGCCTGGGAGCATCTCTATTTTGCTGCAAGGCAAATGTCCAAAGTCTGACCACCACCCTTCCAATCACAGGCGCCAACCTCCTGACTGGTTGGGGTAGAGGTGCCAATGCAAACTGTGCAATTTACTTGCTTTTCCCAGCCCCACCCCAACCAAATGCCTCCTTCCTCCTTCACTTAATAAAAACAGAGCTCCCCGCGCGTCTCTGGGTGTGAACAGATGTCCATGTGGGCGTGAGTGCTGGTGGAGTGTTGCTTTGCTGTCCACAGTCGCCGCCTCAGGGCCCCGTTCAGAAGGCCCCCAGTTCCCTAGCAGAGGCGACTAACTCCTCCCAGAGTCTTTGATTCTCTCCTTCAAAGAGTTCTGGCAACTTGACCCTTTGCTCATATGGCTTTGTTTTCACTCATTTCCTGTCCATGGTGCTTTGCCAGAATTCTGGGAAGGATTACAAGGCCCCTGTGAGGGTTGAGCTGGCTGGAGGAGCAACTGAGAAGAGCTGCTTCATGGCTATCGATTGCCAGACAATAGCATACAGACTCTGGTAAACATGAGTCTGCCAGGCCCATAGGAAGGGAGAAAACTCTGCGCTAGAACAGGAAGGACTAGCTTGTAGAGGACCCGAGTTTGAATCTCCCTGTGGGAGTCTCTCAGATTCTAGGCAAGATTCTTTCTGTCCTTCCTCTGTAAAGCAGGTCCAGGAGTTGTATATTTTCTCTCCAAAGGACATTCTGAAGGTGTAAGAAAGCACTCCTGGGTCTGAGGAGCAGCATTCTCAGAGCAGTGCAAGTTACGGTTCCTCAATACAGCAAGCCCTCTGGATGGGCAGGTTCTGTATCCACAGATTGAACTAACTTTGGAAGGGGAAAAATTGTGTCTGTGCTAAACACACGTAGACACTTCTCTTGTCATTATTCCCTAAACAATACAGTATAACAACTATGTCCATAGTGTTTACCTTGATAGGTACTGTAAGTAGTTTAGAAGTGATTTACATTATACAGGAGGATGTGGGTAGGTTCTATGCAAACACAAGAGAACGTAAGCATCCTTGGGGGTCCTGGAACAGATCTTCTGCAGATACAGAGGGATGACTTGTACGATAGAAACCAAAACTACTTTCCAGTTCTGTCATTTCATTGCAAGATTTGAAATCAGTAGGCTGAAGGGTGACATGACATCTTTACTTCAAAAGCAAAACCAAAAGGCTGCAGGTGATTCCGATGCCACTGATGCCAAGTTTGGAAACAACTGTTCAGTGGATGAAAGAAAAAGACTTGCAAAGTTTAAGGATGCTGTCTTTAAGTTTAAGGAAGGCCAAGAAAAGTTGAAGCAGTTCTCCAGATAATCCCAGAACAAAGATGTATTTTGATTAGAATTGTGGGAATGGTGAATAACTTTCTGAGATATTTGCAAAGGAAGCACACTGGTGAAGCCCAAATATTTTGCTTGTGAAGGAGGTTGGGCAGGGAGGGCAGAAAGGCATTTTGCTGAACCTGCACGCTCTTAGTGTCGCTACCATACATTCTGGATGTGTGGACAGCTTCCTCATTTTTTATGTGCTTATAGTCTTATAGCTGACAAACCATGAATCCTCATTTTTGGCATGGAAAAATTATGCCTGTTATTTATAATACACCATGTTTTGGCTGACCATCAGAGAATGTATTTTGAGATAATTTTCCATTTTGCTTAGGGCTTAAAATGGTAAATGCATCTTCCAATACATATGTATTTTTAGGTCACCATCAGTTGCCTTATAACTAAGATGGACACCACTCCAAGATGTTTTGTGGGTCCACAGATTTATTATTCTGTCTTATTGTTTTGGTAGCTCATAACCAGTTAGCTCTGTGTTTCCTAATTTAAGTGTGGGAAATTCTGACTGCCTTTAGAGACCTGAATGGAATGCATGCAACCTTGTTTCGAGTCATTGTTCCAGGATCTGCATTTGCCGGATGGAGAATTTCTTCAGTGCCATGTTTCCTGGGAGGGAAACGAGCCTATTTTGTTTCCATCAGATTCATCATCTACTGTTTATTGTCCTGCCGTGGGTATCACCCTCAGAAAAAGAGGGTTTAGAGGCTAGCATTACATTTTACCTAAATGTCAATGGGGTGCTGCCATCTTGTGGCTGGGCAATTCCAAAGGCTGCCTGTGAAGGGAGCAAGCTTTGCAAAAGACACTAGACATTGAGAAACTGTGTCTTCTACCTGCTTGGAGAAGAAAATTTACCATGAACTCCTAACACTTGTGTAATCCCTCCTTTTTCTGTTTTCTGGGTAAAGAACGTAACTGCTGTGTTATCAGGGTCTATTTCTTTAAGGACAAAGAAATTCATTCTTCTGGTATTGGTTACTTTGGACTAGCCTTTTGGCAGTATTTTGAATCAAGTTCTGAGAAGCTTAGAAAGAAGACTTTAAAAATACCATCCAAGGTCAAAAAGAGAGGTGGAAAGTGGGAACAGACATGTCTTACCTGTCAGGTCCAGATTTTCTAAGTGAGGTCGCTGCACTAGCAACATCAGCATCATTTGGGAACTTGTTAAACTGCACCTTCTTGGCCCTGATCCGACCAGCCCAATCAGAAACTCTGGAGTCAAAGCCCAGAAATCTGTGTTTACAGTGGTGATTCAGACGCATACTCAAGTTAGAGAACCACTGTGCTGGGGAAGAGAAGCACCCCTGGGCAAATGTGAAGTGGATGGTATCCAGGGGCCATTTAGTTCTCCATAACACTCGTTCTTCCACAGCACTTCAGTTTCCTGTACCTATGTTATTCACTCAATCAACAGCAGATTTTTATTAGGTGGACGCTACAGGCAAGCCACTGTTTCAAGTGATGGGGATACAAGAGTTACTCAGAGCAAGGGCCTGAGAATTTTGCATTTCTAACAATTTCCCAGGGGCTGCTGCTGCTGCGCTCTGGGGACCATGTTTTGGGAGCTGTGCTTTAGAGACAAGAGCAGCAGGTCCACAAGCCAGTGTGGTTTTAGGTGGAGAATGCGGTGCAGACTTATTGTGGACCCACGTGGCTGTGAGACCCACTTCCCATCTTTTCTTGCCTCCTACTATGAGCACTCAGGAGACCTGTTTATTTGAACTGAACTCTAGACCATTATAAAGAGATTAAAATAACATGCTGTGATTTCACCACACGAAGGTTAGGCAATTCAAAAGCCAGAGTAGACATGTGATTATTAAAAAGCATTGGAAAAAATTGTCAATACTTTTGGAAAGTTTGACTGTATACTAAGAGACTTGTTTTATGCTCTGTTTCACCCCAACCCAATCAATACGGCCTGTATGCCAGCACATCCACCTCTTGTTTAATTTGCCATTTATAAATTTGGTTGATCCAATGAGTCTAAGCAATTCTAATGTTAAGAATAAACAAGCCCAATAGCAAATCTAACTGGATTTGTAGGCACAATTATACAGCGAGAACTCTCACAGCTGGAAGTGGAGCTCTAATTGCAGATTAGAATACAAATGTTTACTTATACATCATATGCAGTCTCTACTATCTGCTCCATATAAGTGGTTCCCTGATCAATCTAGGCAGTATTGTGTGGGAAGGTAAGAGCTGGGTTTTGCTTTGCAAAATCTTAAGTGTTACAGAGAGAGTGTCATGTAGTAGCAAATACACTGACCCCCAAAACCTTTGTACCTTGTGGGAAGTTTTTCTTGTCTCTCCGGGTCTCATTTTCTTTATCTGTAAATTTAGAGCTTTGCAATCTACTTCATGAGATGGTTTTAAGGATCAAATGAGAAAAAAGCAGATAATATGCATAATAGGTGCTCCATATGCAGTAGCTATTCCCAAACCTCCAATTTCAGAGAGTAGGGCCAGGACAGGGTGAAGAGGTAAACGTGTAGGGCTAAGCATGTAGCCCTGTGGTAGGAAACGTGATTGGCATGTATGAGGCCCTATGAGCCAGCACAAAGAAAGAGCTAAACATCCACACCCAGCCCTTGTGCTCTGAGCTGCTTCCTCCTAAGCTCTTTCTGTGTTAAATGCATGTACAAAAGCCCTGAGTGGAGGGACTCGCTGGCTATAAAAGCTCTATCAGTCCCCATGACAGCAGAAATACTGGCTCAAAGCAGCTGTGTCTGGCGATCACACTAGGGAGTCAAACATAAGCTTTTATTACAGAATTGACAGGTCTGGCTCCTGCAGACTTGGCTGAAATAAGAGGTGCTTGAACTTTAAAGGGTTGCTATCTGTATGTGGTGGGCGCTGCGCTAGTCACAGTCCCTGTGTTTTTCAGATGCATCCCTGGGGAAAGCAGCTGAGCTCAAGTTCAGCGGCAGAACGATTGGGAGGAGGAGAGTTGGGTGGTAGGAGGGAAGGCTGGCTGGGGGTCCGGGGTGGGGAGGCTCCAGGCTCTGCTGTAGATGGCAGAGTGAGGATGCACCTAGGAAGGGGGGTGAGGTGCGGGAGGCTTCACTGTAGTTTTTCTGCAGATGGGTCCCTCCAGGTAACAATTCTTTCATGGCCCACTCCTCTTCCCTGTTAAGTTTATTATTGAGAGAAGAGAAAAATAGTCCTCCAGTAGCCATGTGGTGAGTATGTAGGAGAACGAGGTTAGGCTATAGGGTCAGATTTGGTCCTGAATTAGAATCCTGATCTGTGACGTCAAGTGGGATTACACTGAGCTAGTTATGTAATCAGTCTGTCACTTGAGGCCTACTGTAAACTGGAATTCACAACATCCCTGTCTTGTAGGGCTGGTGTGAGGATTAACAGGGATAATGTGAGGGGAGCATTTAGCAGCACTCCCGGTTAATGGAAAGTGCTCCAATATTAATGGCTGGTGTGAAAAAGAGCTTCACTCTAGATGCCCTTTAAAGTTTTTTTTTTTTTTTTTGCTATATAACCTATACCAGGTTACCTGTCCTTTCTGAGAGTCATGGCCTCGGTACTTTAGGAATAGAAATAGCCAGAGCAGACTGCGGGGTTGGGGGGGACCTGGGACCTGATGTGTGCAGAGTCATTCATTAGGAGACGGCGTGCGAGGCCACGGAGGGAGACTGAAGCTCACTACAAGTTTGTTTGGAAAGAAATGCACCTTCCGTTTTGACTGGGAGGAAATGGGGAGGGGATGTGTTGTTGCACACCAAGGGCAGGGTTGGCTGATGAAATTGCGTGGTTGTATTTCTCAAGCAGAAATAGGACATTCTTGCCCCCTGACTCCCACAAACAAAGGTCCAGATTTTCAGGCTGGGCTGTGTCTGCACCTGCCACTTATGTCCTCACTTGACTCTGGGCTAAGCTGCTGAAGCTTAACTGGGGCCTGGAAGGTGCCCTGCCGTTGTACAGACTTGCTTTCCAAATTCCGCCTATCTTCATTTGATAGCTCACTGGACATTTCCTGAGCACTGGTTTATAGCTAGGTGCAGGGGATTCAGCAAGATAAAAGTCGTGCTCCCAAAGACCTTTTAGTCTTGTAGGAAATAAAGGCAATAGACAAATGGTAAACTACGTGCACTTATAAGTAAGGTTTTTGTTGTGGAAGAGCTTGGAATGCTATGAGACTGATGGGGTAAAGCCTAATTTAGACTGAGGACTCAGCAATAAAAAGAAATGAAGTGGGAGTGGAGGTCACATGAGAGAGGAAATGCTGTTGGACCGAATGAAGACAACTTCCCTAAGCCTGTCCCTTTTCGAACATGAGCCTGTTTCATAAATGGGTACTAAGCACGTTGTCCGGCTTCCCGACATTATTGTCCTCTGATTACGCACCCACTAGGTATCCCTGTCCATTCATTTACGTCCCCCTTTCAGTTATTCTTGACTATGTATGTTTTGACTCCAGGCTCAGCTCTGGTTTTCCCTCTTCTAGAAGGCTTTTCTAATTCTCTACCATATATGTGATGGAGAAATAGGAAGTAGGGAGATCTTTTTCATATGGATGGAGGAACAAGAGACGAGGACGGGGGGAAGGAGGGAAGAAAAGGAGATAGAAAAAAAGAGAGAAAATAGAGTTTTTGCAAATGGGAAAGGGACTAAGAGCTGAAGCAGCAGGGAGGGAGGGGAGGAATAGGGGACGAGAGAGAAAAAAGAATTACGACGTATTATGAACACGTACCAACGCTCTACAATAAATGTAATCATTACGTACTGCAAACATGAACTAAATTTTTTGTAAATAAATACTGTATTTTAAGAACTTTGCGAAGCTTTGGGGATATACAGCTATTAAGGCAGAGCCCCACTGTCGGGTTACTTCTGGTCCCTGCCTTAGGGGAACACACAGTGGCAGAACTTGGTAGAGGAGTAATTACAATAAGGCAAAAATATCTATAGTAGAAAGATATACAAAATATGGGAATATGGAAGAGAGCAGCTCCTTTTGTTTGGAGTCGTGGGAAAAACTCATTAATATTTTCTGTACTTACCTTATCTTTATATAATGAGATTCTAATGAGATAATTCAGTGGAAGTGTCAATGAAAAGTGTAAAGGACTGACTGGGAAACTGACTATCCAAATGGGTGATGTTGTGATATGGGAGATTTAGGAAAGAAGTCAAAGGAGAAAATGATAATTGGGGTAAGAAGAGGGACAGATATCTAGTTTGATGGACCAGTAAGTTTCACACAAACAAAATTTAGGTCCATGACTAAAGATCATTCAAGCTATAACCTCTCAGCTTGTAAAGAGATTTCTGTTACAAGAATGACCAAACTTAGCCATCCCATTAACACAGCTGAAGGTTTTCTGTGACAGAGTTGTGAGTCTTCATTATTCTCTCATTGGAAGAGGATGAGTGGAGAGACATGGGCTACAAGAGCAGATGGGATGTTGGTGGGAGTTTAGGCCTTTAGAATGGGAAACCCACAGTTACAACTCTCTTGTTAGTCTTATGATCCCTGATGGGCTGGTGAGAATCACTTGTCTCTCCTTGTCCTCTCCTGCATTCTGTAATCGTGGAGATCTGAATAGTGCATTGTGTTGAAGCAAGCAGTTTGAAAACATGAGCAGCTGTCATAAAGAAAGCACAATGTTCAGAGAATTATTTCTTGGTTAGGATTCACAATAGCATGGATCAAAGGACGCTGCCCAGAGCAAAATAATTATGCATGGTGAAAGTCTGACATCATCATAAGAGGCATTATTTTTATAAATACAAAACCCAAAACCCATTAATGTACTGTATGTGACCCTTGGTTCTGCTCAAAATTGGAAGCCATGTCCAACCTCACACCAAGAAGAGGCAAAAGTGACCACAGGCTACCCTCTGGTGGTGAGGCAGACCCACTACAGCTCATAGTCCGAAACTGTGCCCCTTGGAGAAACTGACAGATCTCAGAAATACCTTCAAAAACTGTTTTCCGTATGCCATGCAGATAGGGAGAAACATCTTCTGTGGAGAGAATGTTCAGAGGACCTTCTTGTTAGGCTGTGTGGCAATAAAATAGGCAAGTACTTGTAGTCTTCCATAAATGGCTCATTATTGAAGAGAAAAGAGTGCACAAGAACAGTCTCGCTATAAATCATGGTGGAGAAAGCTAACAAAAGCAGAACTGGGGCCCTGTCTTAAACAACCTACTCTCCTTCCTTTTGCTTCCTCCACTTAGCGGACATTAATCAGCAACGAGTACCCTTTCTTTGAAGTCAAATCTGTGTTATCCTGCTGTGGGACCAACAGTAATTGTTGTACCCCAAACCATTAGTGGGGTCTCCTCTTTGTGGCTCTGTGAGCTTCAGGAAATACAGATGGAAGAGGAAGAATGGAAAGGAGGTAACTTAAATGACCTGTTGTTCTCTCACCCCGGGAGGGACGCCTTCAGTACTAATCAATACACAGATGTCGCAGAGGCTGTTGGAGTAAATCCTTTGTATGCCAAAGGACTGTGATCTCTGGCACCCTGACTGGAGTTGTTCTCAGTTCAATTCCATGGCAGTACTGCGTGATGCCATAACAGTAGTAAAAATAAGAGGAGTCCATATAATCAACAGTGTCTTGATACTGCCCGGTTTTATTCGGCTTTGGCCGACGCTGATTTGTGACAACCAAGGCCAGCTGGAGATGACCTCACTGGCAATTCAGCAAGACTGACTTTCCCAATCTGTGCCCAGACATCTTTGGTGATCCATAGGATCCAATTAGGCTAACCATTTGCACATGTCATGATGCAATAACAAAGCCAAGTCAGAAGGTGTACAATCTGGCAAGCTTTTGCAAATAACTGCAAATGACTGGAGCAGACCACAGACCTGTGATTACTGCAGCACAAGTTTGAGACAGTGAGAACAGGAGAGATTGCAGCTTGAATCTGTGTGGGAGGCATGCCTTGCGTGTCCAGGCTTTCACCTCTAGATTCTTTTTCACCAAGTGAATCCTTAAAAATCATTCTTTGATCATGGCAAAGAATGCATAGTGGGCAATAGTGCATTGTCCTCATATAAACTTTGATGTCACCACCCTTAGATCCTTGGAGTATCCCTGGATGAGCGAGGAGGAGGAAGATGGGGGAGGGAGGGCAGGAGGATGGATAGAAATACTCCTGGATAATAGAGTCTCTTTGTGGTAGAAATGTGTCCAGGCAGTTCCTGGGCCCCGGAGGACCCACAGAGTGGCTCCACTTCACTTGAAACAGAGAATACAGGGTATTTCTTGACATAAAGAGCCTATAAGGGTCTACTACTGGCCTCATTTTGCTCAGGGCCAGTGACTCATTGGAGCAGTGATGGCGTGGACAGATGGTGACCTCATGCCACCATCAGTGACATGAGTGAGACCCCTGAGGGAATCAATCAAAGTAGTGTTTTTCACAATTTTTGTTAACAACTAACCCAATTCGGATATTTTAAACATTTAAGTAATTTGCACAGCACATACGTTTAACTGAAACATGGAAATCCAGTGTCAGTGCTTGTCACACCATTTCGAAACCATTTTTATAGCCATTTTAATTTTTCATTTGTATGTAGTTCCTGCCCAAAGTATACTGCAAATCACCATGTCAGAACAGTTGTTTGTAGCCTAAAGGCCTCCTGAAAGCATCAAGGGGAAAGTAAGAATATGATCTGTGAGGTGTATGCTGGTCCTAAGAGGATTTTCCCATTGCTCTATTGAGGAAGACTTTATCCCCATCAATGTTCTTTCCCTGGAAATCCTCAGAAAAATCAGCTATGGAGAAAGCTTTGTCAATGACCATGGGTGGGCAGGGGTCTCGGCAGGTTAAATTCAGGAAGCTGCCATGTGCTGACGTCTCTTATAGGTGTTTGATTCTCTTGAGGGATTAGATCATCAGGTAAAGTTGCTAGACAGCTCCAAATGATAATGAGGTTTTTTTTTGTTGTTGTTGTTTTCGACGCTCCTGTAAAGATGTCCCCATGGATAGATTTCTCATGTTGAACACTCTGAACACTGTCATCCAGCTGGGGACCTGGTCTACCCCCAGAGTAGGACGTGACACTGACTTGATTGAATACTGGAAAATTATTTGATATGATCAGCAAGAAGATATGCTTTGTTTGACCTCACAAGGCATTCAGATTTGGTCTTCTAGGCTTGTAAGAAGCCAGGGTCAGACTAAGAGTCTGGAACTGAGTATACGTACAGGTAATCTCACCTGAGAAAGCATGGGTTTCAGCACCGAGGGGCAAAGTATAGACCTGTGCACATATGGTCAGGAGCTCATCAAAACAATTACTCTCGTTTGGACTATTTCATTGGTTTATTCAACAAATAAGTATTGAATACCTACTATGTATAGGGCTGTGAGGATATAAGACTGAGCAATAATTTATCTTCTCAGATATTTTGTCCTAAGTATTTATCAAAGTAATAGTATGGAAGAATTTGTGGTGGTTAGTGAAGTTTATTATCTTGTCATTATCCCTCCCAAGCTCCTGCTTTGATCTATATTTTATTTAGTTCTGTAGTTTATCTCCCTACAAACACCATACTATAGCTTTTCTCTTTCTTTCTTGCTCTCTCTCTTTCTTTCTCTCTTTCTCTCCTTCCTCCCTTCCTCCCCTTCTGTCTTTTATCCTTTCTTTTTTTTCAGTTTGGAGGCTGGAACCTCATGCTAGGCAAGTGTTTTACCACTGAGCTATATCCCCAGCCCCTTTTAAATCTTATTTTGAGACAAGGTTTTACTAAATTGCTCAGGCTGGCTTTGCAATCCTCCTGCCTCAGCTTCCTAAGTAGCTGGGTTTATAGGCATGTGCCACCATCCCTGGATCTGTTTCTTAATATAAAATATTAGGTATTATTTTAACTTATATTCTGAAAAAAATGAGCATTTCACTCATTTATACTATGCTCTCTACCCTCATCTCTCCTCTTCCTCTGTTCGTGCAGTCTTTAACTATTATTATTAGTGTATTAGAATATCGAATGGAATCCCCCACTCAGATCGCTGAAAGCTGCAGAGTGGAAGGCAGTGAATAACAGACTCTCTCACATTCTAAATAAATAGAGATGCTATACACTCTAGGTAGGGTCTGCTAAAAGAACATCTCCTTGGGATCTAGCCCCAAACCACCTCCAGGTATAATGAGAGCAGAGAAGAGTGAGAGAGATTGGGGAATAAGGGTTTCTGAGAGGATGGGTTGTTGTGGCCTTCCACCCCCTCTTAAACCAAGGGAGAAGTGTCTTTTCCTATTGCCACTCTCGAAACTGGTAGTCTCTGTCAGAAACAGAGATTGGCAAATGCTTTCCTCTTTGGCCACCAAATCTCTCAGAGATTCTCTTCGTGGGTGTTGCTTGTGGCAGCTCTCTGAGGTCCTGGAGGTCTACGTTTAGGGCTCCCACTTCACTTTTCTTTTGTAAGCTGCTGCCTGATGTGGACTCCTTGCCTGAGGGTATTTACGCTGCCCAGCTTCTTGCAATCACGTGGGACCACAGCTTCCCCTGATGTAGTCATAGCCATTGGGAACCTTGACTTCATACACTCAGATAGTTGTGTCAGGTCTTTGGGGTGGGGCACGGGCTTCTCCTCAGCTGCAAGAAGTCAACCTCTCAAATTTTTCCTCAGGCAAAATGGTTTGCCCTCTGCCTTTCTCACTTCCTTGCTCCTACTACACTATGCTTGCTTTCTAATTTCCCAGCTGTTGATTCCTCTCCCAGTCCAAGAATTGCCAAGAGATTTTTATCCCTGGTCCTGTTTGATCGGCAGTGATGGTGTGACTGATTAGATTTCCTCTGGGAATGCGGCAGGTGCTTCTGCAATGTCCATCCAGTCCAGGTGCACAAGTCTGCAGCACCCAGGGTCATCTCCCTCCCCAGGCCAGTGACTGATTTCGGGAAGGGCAAGGAGCCTAAACAAACACTGGAAGGTGGGGAGAAGCTTGCTGGGGGTTTTAGGGGAAGGTAATTTTTCTTCCACGAGCAGGGAAAGATGATCTTTCTTGATTCTCTGGACCTTATCATCCTGGATACAATATCTACTGTAGTCATCTTGCAGCTCTATCTGAAGGCAACTTTGCGGACTGATGAAGAAACACATAGAGAAAAACCAGGCCCTTGATGACTCCATTGAGCTACTGAACTGACCAACCTTAAAGTCTGTTCCCCTTTGTCATTCCAGTCCTCCTGTTATACGACACAACGCATTTCCATAATGTTTAAGCCATTTCGAATCAAGGTTTCCGTTAGATGCTTCTGAAGTCAAACTAATCGATAGTGTTTCCAAAGTCATTTCTGGAATCGGTGTGAAAGAATGTTGTGATCCGTGATCTGTGCCTGTCAAATGTGGGGGTGTCAACGATTGCCAGCCTGTGCTCAGTATCGCCCTCTAGCATCTGGTACAAGGACTCTCTGTTCTCTCCCTTTCTTCCTTTTTCTTTTTTCTTTTTCTTTTTTCCTTCCTTCCTTCCTTCCTTTCTTTCTTTCTTTCTTTCTTTCTTTCTTTCTTTCTTTCTTTCTTTCTTTCTTTCTTTCTTTCTTTCTTTCTTTCTTTCCTTTTCTTTTCTTTTCTTTCTTTCTTCCACTTTAATTAGTACTGAGGACAGTACTTTTAATGTGTAGACAATGATTATTGCATACTTGTGTGTCTCATTCTATACTTTAGCTTCTGGAGCTGCCCAACCTGTTCTATACCTCACCTCTTGTGTTCCTTTGGACTTCTCTTGGCTGCTGAACTTTTGCTTGTTCCATTCTTATGATCTTTTTTCTTCGTCGATGTTGGTATTTAAACGCCCCCTGGAGGAAGGACAGGAACAGAGCAGCTGTAGCCTGTTTGGCGCTGACAACATCCTTGTGATGTTGATCAGGCTGGGGCATGTGTGACCCCGTCAGTGGTGCAGGCTGAGCTGGCTGATCTGAGGAGCCAGGCTGCTGTCCCCTTAGTCCGGCTCTTACTGATCAGTGGGCATCCTCCAGAAGCTATGTGCTTGGTCAAAGAGGATACCTTTCCCCGACAGAAAGGGCAGTTCTCTGGTCAAGGGTGTGCAGACAGTATACTGACAACATGAAGAAACACAGATTCGAGCTGGTCTGCCAACATTATACTATGAGTTTTTCTTAATTTCTGGAGTGCTCAGTGCATTTCTAGGTCTACAAACAAGAGTGATAGAGAGCGAGTGGAAATAAAGCAGCTGCCTTTTCACAGCTCTTCTACCTTTTCTTTTTCCTTTTTAACCCGGAAACAAGTTGCAGAGCCTCAAACCCAGAGTCGTTTATAAATTCGGCTGAGACTAAAAATGGACAGTGCACACAGGTGTGGCTTGTACAACAGTTCATGGTGCCCTCGGCATTAGACTATTTTTTTCCATTTGTTAATTGATTAAAAATATGTATGTATTGCAAAGCTCATTTATTGATCGAGAGGAGGGTGAAAAAGATAGCTTCTCTAATTAAAACCGATTGGAGCTGTGAAAGTTTAATTAATTGGATGCATGTCACTTCATTTCCATGTTATGTTGTGCACAGTGCTCTGTTTTCATAATGACTGTGTTGTGTCAGGGTAGCGGGTGTCTCTCTAATTAACAGTCTGAAGGAAAAGTGATGTATGGGGCTGCTGAGCTGGCAGAGTGGGTGGAAAGAGAAGACCCGGCCAGAATCCACAGTCTCTGTTCCCTGTGGCCTGTCTCTTGCCATTCCTATCATTCTTTGTTCTGTAAACAAGGTTTGGTGGCTCTCCCCAGAGACTGCTGTTTATTTGATTGTGCCCTAAGAGTTTCTCCATCAGAAAATAGGAAGGCTGGGTAACACTTTCAGAGACTACAGGAAAAATGCTCAGCAGGTTGGTGAGAAGCACTTCAACCACTTTCTCCTTAGACCTCCAATATTTACTGCCCAGGATCCACTGCATTCACTTCTTACCAGGCAGCCAACAGCAGCCCACTTAGCCAAGACAAACTGCCACTGAGTGTCCACTCTGTGCAGTGAGTGGTCATGAGGGTTGACTCTGAGTCCAGACTCCAGCCTTGTACTAGAAATGTGACCTCGGAGAAATGACCTAAATTCTCTGTGCCCTAGTTCTCTCATTTATAAAATGGGAATAGTAAGGCCTTCCTAGGAAAGATGTTGTGGATTGCATGGAATAACATAAATGGTGTTCTTAGCACACCCCTGTATCCTCCTAGATTTATTGAGTAATCATCTCCCTTCCCTATTGAGCATCCCTCGTCTAAGAATCCAAATCCAAAATCTAAAATGTGTTGAGCACTGACAGGACTCCACAACTGGGCAATGCAACACCTGACCTCATGTGACAGTTCTTCAAAGTATTATATAAAACTACCTTCAGAGTATGCATGTAAGTGTATATGAAACATAAATGAGTTTCATGTTTTGACTTGGGTCCCATTCCCCAAGATATCTCATTTTGTATGTGCAAATATCCTTAAAAAAATAAACAAAAAAAACCCCAAAACCAAAATCCAAAATATGTATAGTTCCAAGCATTTTGGATGGGATAATCAAGCTGTACAGTCTTTTTATTTAAATTCTTGTTTGAATGATCCTGTTGTAGATTGTAACTCCTAACTGGCCTCACTCCAATATCCTCTTCCTAAAAATCTATGCTCATTTTGGAAGCAGAATTGTTTTTTCTAAAATGAAAAGGTAATTACAGGAATGCATTGCTAAGACTCTTAAAAGTGCTTTCTTACTCAAATGATGTTTTAGCTCTGTGGCACAGGAATTTTGCCTCTTGCACAAGCTGGGCCCTGTCTACCTAGACAGGCATATCTCCTACCTCCTCCCTTCTTACTGCAGCACCCCCCCCCACCCCAACCCCTAAATTTCCCTCACACCTGAGCACAACATGCTTTTTTCTCCTTTTCTCATTTTCTTTGAAAAGCAAGAGTCCTACTGTTTTCTTCACATTTAGCTCAAATATCTCCTTTTGTATGAGGTGGTCTGTCTCTTGCTTCTTGTTTGAAGTCTTTTCTGACAGACAGGAAGTTCCTGCAGCCAGGAAGGTGAAATTCCTCTACATAGGGACTGTATTTTGGGCATCTTTGTGTCATAGTGCCTAGCAAGAGCATGTCACGCAGGAAGATTTTCATAAATATGTTAAATGATGGATAGAAAAAGCAGAAGTTTTCCTCATATAGGATTACTTTTTAATAATCTACCTTCCCACAGACTGTTGGCTCCATTTCGGTAGGGAACAATTCTATGCTGTTCTATACTGGTCCTTGTTGCCTGGCATGTGACAGATGCTTAGTAAATAAATAAAACTAGCACATAGTTGGGTCTAAATGCCTCATAAGTATGTTATGAGGGCAAATTGATGATGAATATAAAAATTCTTGAAGCTTAACAATTATCGAAAAATATAGCAAGATTATTTATAATAGAACAATAATTGCTAATGACATTGTTATTGTGATAATTTTGTTATTGGAATCCTCTTCCCTTTCTGGAGATTTCTAGAGTAACACTGATCCCCAAGTGTTGTTAATGCAACAGGAGACATCGTTCTCGTATAGACCTGCAGGCTGCCCTCATGATAGTGAAGTGAGCTGCTGGCAGCAAAACTCACATTGTCCCCTTTAAACATCCTGTAGCCATCTGACTTTCCTAATATGTTATTCTCCTATCTCAGTGACATGTGTAATACGTAATGTATTCAGGTAGTTTTAGAAAAATCATTTTATTTCCAGGCACTTGTATAATCAATATTTATACTTACTCAAAAGTTTTTCTTTTCATTAAAAAGGTTTTTTTTTCTTGTTATGAATGTTTGACTTTGTGTGAAATAACAAATCTTTTCTTTAGTGTAAACCCCTCTCCAAAACAAAACCCAGCCGTGAAGGTTGTCAGCACCCACCTTCTCCCTAATTACTGACTGCTTGTGGGAAAAAAGCCAGATCACACCTTCCATTTTGACTGGCTCTTCACACTTGACTGTACTTTAGAAAATTGGATTATGGACTATATCTGCCACCTCCAGCTTGAGACCACTACAATTTTTACTGAAGCAGGAGGTGGAAATTATAGAGAACCAAGGTGATTAGAATTAACTGTGGATTGAAATGATTAATTCATTTCAGAGAGCTTTGTCCTGTACACCGACATTTAATATTAATTAAAATACGCAGACTCTGTACTATTTTCCCAGCTCTATCTTTTAAAACTCTGAAAGCTGGCTGTGGGGAGTCTAGTCAGGGTGTGAGGTGTGGGGGTGAAGATCCCAGGGTGTGAGAGATCCTGTTGTAGGTGGGCTCTGCCTTTGGTTGACTATGTGACTTCTCTGGATTCCAGTTTTCTTGTACATTAAATGAAGATGATAAGGCTGTGATTCTGAGTGAGTGTGCAGGCAGCCAGTCCACTAAATAATCATTGCATTCCTATCTGGTATCTGTATTGTGCTGGGGACACAGTAATGAAGGAAACTCCCTGAGGCCAAAGAAAGACAGGGTGATCGGTCCAAATCACCACCTCTGTGCTAGGGTGACTGGCTTGAGGCCAAAGCCACTTTTCCCGTGTGTTGAGCCCAGTTCATCAACTCAGTTTTCTGATGCATGTAGCATTATTTTTCTTTACCTTGGTTTCCTTTCCTGCAGACAGACTTCATCTCAATGCAGGCTGTGGGAGAACTTACAAAGACATGGACTCGGAAAAGAAGAGGAGGTGAGCACAGCTTAACTCTCTGAGCTGCCCTGAGATGCCTTGACCCTGATCTTCTCCTGGGACCTGCTGTCTTTCCAGGCCTCTGTGGAGAGGGGTTTGGACTTCATGCCCCGAAGGCCCTTGCAGGTCAGTGAGTGCCTTCTCCCTCACACCATGGAACTGATGTCATATGCTCTACCTAGCCCAAACAGCTAAGTTCTACTTCCCCTCACCAGGTAAAAAGATTAGCAGTAGGAAGTCCTTGAGGCATGTTAGAGGGATGGAAAGGAGTGAGGAATGGGCAGGGGCTGTGTGATACAGGTCGGGGAGGCCACACTCAGGCACCATCCTTCACCCTAGCATGTTTGGGCCTTTAACAAGCACCAGCATCACCTACAAGGCTTGTTTCTGAAGCCATAAGTCTGGATGAGGCCTGAGAGTTTGCTTTCCTAACAAGTTTCTAGCTGATGCTGATTGTGCTTTGTGATCTACAGTGCTTGAAGATAGTACGATCGGAATGAGTATTGTCTTAGTTAGGTTTTCTGAGCCAATGGTCGTTAAGAGAGCAGATTTAATAGGGACATTTATAGATTACACTATTCACCCAGAAGCCAAATGCAGAAGTGCCGAATGTCCATCTAGGCACTGGAGACCCAAAAGATCCAATTGAGGGCTGGGAGCCCACAGCACTGTCCCATGTATGTCCGTGTCTACACATGATGGCTGAAAAGATCCCTGGAACCAGGATACGATGCTTGCAGCAGAGATAACAACCAGAGCTCCTCTGAAGCAACAGCAGCCATCCTCGATGACAGCAAGGCCCCGAGCTCCTTCCTCGACAAGGACAGCCAAGTTCCTTTCAGCAGAACCAGCCACAGCAGAGCTTCTCCTGGGAAACAGCCCGCCAACTAGCTACAGCTCCCACTCTGCCTTATGTTGCATCAGCAAGAACCCTCAGGTGGATCTCATATTCCCAGCATTATATCAACTCAGTCCGGCTGGGCGTTCTGGCTCAAGCTGACCATATTAGGTCCACCACAAGTATAATAGCGAATCAACCCCAACATCTTCCTTGGACTATTAATAAGCCATGAAAAACTCTGGATGTAGCGAATACAATAGAAAACTCTGTAGTAGTGAGGTTTTAGAGGAGCATCTGTCAAGTGTGACTTACCACCTTCATCATAATCACTTAGACTCGCTACTCAAAATGTGGTTGCTGGAGTGCAGAATCAGCTTCACCTGGTGTTGGTTAGAAAAGCAGAATTTCAGGGCCCAGCCCAGACCTACTGAACCAGAACCTGCTTTTTAACAAGATCTCTGGGTGATTTGTAGGTGCAATACAGGTGAGAAGCATTGCTCTAAGGGTTTTGAAGATATACCTCTTGGGTGGATGTCATTGCAGGTGGGGCTAGAGAGGTGGGACTTGCCATTACTATATCGTAATCTGGAATCATTGTACACTAGTTCCTCTGAGGTGTTGATCTGGGTGTGACTATAGTGGGAAGTTTGCCAGGGTCAATGCGTCAAACCTTCAGAGAACATACACACCTAAACCAAAGCCTGCAGGAAGGCAGGAGTTGTTTCCATGTGTATGTAGTCTATCAGCCCTAATAATATCTTTTTGCAGATCAATAGGTAATACAATACTCTTCATTATCTTCTATATGGCAGGTAAGGATTGAAAGTTTGGGAATAAATCATGGCTAAAATGGCAGAATAAAAGAGGAAGGAACACTCAAATCAGGCTTGCAAATGTATAGCCCAACCAGAATTGCCTGGTGTCATATTTCTTAGAGTTTAGGAGGTGAGTGAAATATAATTTGGCAGGTCTTATTTCTGGCCAATCATCACTAATAGTATCTCTTTCAAAGGAACAGTTTGTTTTTAACGATTTATTTGAGATATAATTCACATATGCAATTTACCCATTGAAAGTATACAATTCAATTGTGCACACTAGCCATTACTCCCCATCACCCACCTCTTCTCACCAGCTCTGGGGAATCACTAATCTACTTGGTCTTTAGACATCCATCTCTTCCACTTAGATTTCATAGAAATTGAACGTTACAATATGTAGTCTTTTGTGATTGAATTCTTGGCTTAGCATCATATGCTCCAGGTTTACCTATGTTGTAATGAACACCAGTACTTCATTCCTTTCTAATGCCAAACAATATTTCATCCTATGGACATTCCAAATTTCTTCATCCATTCATCAGGAGTTGGACATTTGTGGTTTGTACAGTATTTGGCTACTGTAAATAAAGCTGCTATAAATATTCATGTTGTAAGGTTTTGTGTGGATGTAGTTTTTTTCTTTTTAATTTTTTGAGGTTTTTGACTATCGAACCTAGGGGCCCACACATGCTAAGCAAGCTCTACCACTGAACTACATCCTCAGCCCGTGGAGGTATGTTTTCATTTCTCTTCGGTATATATTCAGGAGTGGGTCCACTAGGTTATGTTTTAACTGTGTTTAACCTTTGACAAATTGCCAGACTGTTTTCAAAGAGGCTGCGATAATTTTCATTTTCATCAGCAATGCACAAGTGGTCCAGTTTCTCCACATCCTTGTCAACGTTTGTTATTACCTGCTTTTGAACATAGTTGTCCTTGTGGATGTGGGTATATCCTTGTGGTTTGTGGTTTGTTTCTATTTACATTTACTTGATGGCCTGTGAATTGAACTTCTTTATATGCTTACTAATTATTTGCATATGTTCTTTGGAGAAATGTCTATCAGATCCTTTGCCTGTTTTTGAATTGATTTGTCTTTTAATGCTCTTTTTTTTTTTTTTTTTTTTTTTTTTTTTTTTTTTTTTTTTTTTTTTTTTTTTTTTTTTTTTTGGTGGTGCCGGGGATCGAACTTGATTTGTCTTTTATTATTGAGATTTAAAAGATTTTTGTGTATTCTAGATACAAATCTCTTATACATGATTTGTAAGTATTTTCTCTCATTGTATGGGTTCTTTTTTCACTTTCTTGATGGTGTTCCTTGAAGCAGAAGAGTTTTTAATTTTGATAAAGTTCTACTTACCTATTTTTTTTTCTTTGACTATTCGTGCTTTTTGTATTGTTTCTAGAAGGCTTTGCTAACTCAAGGTCACAATGATCTACTCCTATATTTTCTTTTAAGAAAGTGAGTGTGTGTAGTACATATGTAGGATATTCCTTTATAGATAGATACATGCTATATATATGTGTGTATGTATGTTATGTCTCGTATTGGGATGTCTTGTCCGAAGCCTCACTTGCTCATAGGTGATAGGTGGAGCTTTTTGGAGGTAGCTGGATCTGGGGTGTGTTATACTGGGATTAAGAGTGTGTGATACTGGACTAGTCCACTGGTCGGTTTATCAGAGTTCTGGGTGTGGATAATGGGAAGACCCATGCTAAGTTGGGTGGCATCCCCCCAAAAGCTTATAGCCTGGATGAAAATAAAGGGACAGAAAGAAAACAGCCTTGCTGCTTGCTGTTTGCTCCTGCTTTCTGCTTGCCCTGCCATGAAATGTTTCTCTTCTGCCCTGCCACCTTGCCTTGCAGTCAGCTGACTATGGACTGAAACTTCTATACACTGTGAGCTAAGATAAACCTTTACCTCTTTTAACTTTTGGGTGTCAGGTATTTTGTCCTGGCAATGAGAAAAGTAATGTTGGTACTGGCAGTGGGTTTGTTCCTGTGACACCACCTGGCTGTGTGGTTCAGGAGTCTCTGGAACTGGCTTGTGGAAGAGTTTAGAAAGGTTTGGAGATGCTGGCTAAGGAAGCAGCCCTGGAGTGCTGTCAGCTAAACTTGATGGGTGAGTCTGGTCAGAGCTGAGAAGACCAGACTGTTGATAAAAATGCAGCCAGTAAAGACCAGGCTCAGGACGTTTCCGTTGGGAAGAAAGACTCCTTTGGCAGTTGAACTCCAGACCACGTGTGTTATGCTGCGGCTGAAAATCTGTCCACATTTTGTTTATGTCTAGAGACTTCGCCTGAGGCTAAGATTAAGGGTGCTGGACTAGTTGATCTGGCAGACGAAATTTCAAAGCTGTATAATGTTGACATGTCAGCAATCTAGGTCCTCGGCCCCTACAGCCAAGAGAGAAGGAAGCCTGGCTACTGCTCCAGCTGGCGGCAGACCTTAGTGTTATCTATGTGGTGTTGGTTTTAGTTGCATGCAGTATGCAAGAGTTGTGGGGTCAGGAAGGCTTCCACCCAGATTTTAGAAGAAGTGTGCTCCTGAGAGGACAGTGTGTGAAGCCGTGAGTGTGGAGCTGAAGGTGCAGTGGAGACCCCAGAAATTTGGAAAAGCCAGGAACGTGGATCATCTGAGGAAAGCTGAGAGTTACAAATACTGGCAGTGCCATCGGGGCAGAGCCACCTAAGCCCTTTGGAGTTCACATCTTGCCATGGATTGCGCTGGGTGCTGGATATAGAATTACAGTATTTAGTGTTTGTCCTGCTGGATTTTGACCTTGCTTTGGTCCCATTTCTTTCTATTACCCTATTTGTACCTTTCAGAATGGGAAAGTTTATCTTGTGCCATTGTATTTTGGAAGTGTTTAACTTTCTTTTCATTTGTACAGGGGCTCGCAGCTAAGAGTTTGCCTTAAATCTCGGAGGAGACTTTAGACTTGGACCTTTCGGCAATGCTGGAACTGTTAGGACTTTGGCGACTTTTAGAGATGGCCTAACTGTCTTTTTCATAAAGGAATACTCATGTATTCTAGGGCCCAGGTTGAAATATTATGGCTTGTATCCAGATGTCCCCTCAATGTCTTATGTACTCATTGGTGGGGCTTTTTGGAGGTGGCTGGATCTAGAGCAGTGGTGGTGAACCTATGGCACACATGTTATTTGTTTTTCTTTTAAGACAAAAGATGTTAATGTGGGCTGGGGATTTAGCTCAGTGGTTAGTGTGCCTGCCTTGCAAGCACAAGGCCCTCAGTTATATCCCCAGCACCAAAAAAAAAAAAAA
>PVJO010022431.1:0-28049 GCA_004026905.1 Hystrix cristata | reverse complement strand
AAAAAAAAAAAAAAAAAAAGAGTCCATAATCCCAGCACTTGGAAGGCTGAGGCAGGAGGATCACCATGGCTTTGGTTCCTCCGCAGCTCACCAGGGAAGGGTCTGCCACAGGACTCTCTCTGCGGCCTGTCAATGGTGGCTCTGTGATCGCAGAGTGTTTTTCTTCTGTGCAGGCCTGGTCCAAATTTCCCTTTACTTTTCCCTTCATTTTCGGTGTTGGGGATAGAGCTTTGCACATGCCAGGCCAGATCTCTACCACTGAGCTGCAACTCAGCCCAAATTTTCTCTAAGGACACCAGCCCTATTGTGTCAGGGCCGGCAGTGGTCGGAATGGATATGTCCTCCCAAAATGCCTGTGTTCACATCTAAGACACAATGCAACTGGAGTCAAAGCCATGCCTTGAGGAGGCAGTAATGTCAGGAGGGCTCTGACCTCATGAATGGGAATTTGAACCCTTACAAAGGGCACTGAGAAACTTCTGCCCTTCTCCCCTTCTGCCATGTCAGAGAGCCATCTTGGAAGCAGGAGGAGAGACTTTTACTGGACACTGAATCTGCTGGGACCTTGATCTCGAACTTCCCAGGCTCCAGAACTGTGAAAAGTAAGTTGTTGTTGCTTATGTATTACTCAATCATGCTGAGTTTGGTGGCACACACCTGTCATCCCAGCACCCTGGGAGGCTGAGGCAGGAGGATCACCAAGTTCAAGCTCAGCCTGGGCAACTTCATGACTTACAGAGACACAGTCTCTAAATTTAAAAAAAAAAAATTAAAGGGCTGGGGATGTAGATCAGTGTAAAGGGCACAAGTTCAAACCCTCGTGCCACAGAAAATGAAAATGTACCCAATTTCTGGTATTTTGTCATATCAGCCTTAATAGACTAAGACAAAGCCCACCCTGGTGACCTCATTTTAACTAATTACTCCTAAAATGACCCCCATTTCCAAATAAGATCACATTCCGGAGTACTGGGAGTTAGGACTTCAACATGTGACTTTTGGGGACACAGTTCAATCCCTAACAGTTACCTAACCTGGTCTCAGTTTCCTCCCTAGAATCCAGCCCGAGTCGTGAAGGGGTAAATAATCTTGATGAAGCGATTACGAAACAGGGAAGCATTTCACACAGTGTCTCAAAAAGTGTCAGACAGGAGCCGGGGCGTGGCTCAGTGGTGCGCACTTGCCTAGCTGTGCAAGGCCCTGGGAACCGTCGCCAGCACTGAAGAAATACGCCAGGCGAACAAATGATGTGCGAAGACTCCAGATGGAGTCGGGCGTGGCAGGGGCTGCCGCGGTGCGGACTTGAACTTCCCCAGAAGGCCCCCAGGTGGCGCTGTCGGGGAGGGCGGGCTTGAGGGGGCGGGGCCTAGCGGCGTCTTTAGGTCCTAGGACTCCCGGGAAGGGGAAGGGAGGACGCCAGCCCTTCCTCCTCCTTGTCTTTGCTTCCTGGTCATGAGGTGGACAGTTCCTGCACTACGTGCTCCTCCCATGATACACAACCTTGCCGGGCCTCAGAATAATAGAACCATTCAATCCTGGACAGAAACTTTCAAAACTGTGAGCAAAATAACCCTTTTCTCCTTACGAGTTAATCGCTTCGGTGTTTTGTAATAGTGGTGGAAGAAGACAAGGCAGACACGGGAAGTCAAGTCCACCTCTAATTAACCAGAGATGCTCCATAACAGGCTTAATCTAGTTTCTGTGCCCATAACAAAATACCTGACAGTGGGTAGATTTGTTTTAAAATGAGGTTTATTTTGGCTCACAGATACACGGAGACAGGCAGTCTGAGAGCCCAGAGCTGCATCATAAGACGGGAACAGAACAAGTAGGGACAGTCTGAAAGGCGAGGCGCAAGGGGCAGGCGCAGCGCAACACACTAGCCGGAGCTAATCCCCCCTCCCCTTTCTTGTCTTCTCCTTCCTCAGCTCTCTAGCACTTATTGAAAAATTATTATATCCCCAGTGCTGCCCCCAAAGCTTCCCATACAGGACCGTTCTCACCATGACCTTATCAGCAACGCTGATGTCTCCATTCCACAGATGTGAAAACAGAAGCACAGAGAAGTTAAGTAAGTGGCCTGAAGGCACACAGCAAGGAGGGGAAAGATCAAAGCGTCCTTGCTTCCCATCCTTAAATACAGATGGTTGCAACTGTTTCCCCAAAAGACCACACAGCAAACATTTTAGGGTTTGTGGCCCGGATGAGTTTTGGCTGTGGGCTGTACTGACTTCTGACCCTGTAATAGCCTAAGAACTTCCAAAGTAAAGCTGGCCGGAATTCCCCCGCACCTCCCCTAGATTTCCACCACGGTCCCAAAGCCAGTACATTAAAATGAGCTCATTTATCAGGAATCAATCTGATTGGTGCACCTTTCACAATTATTCAAATGAGCTGGGCTGGGAGTGTGGCTCAGTGGTAGAGTACTTGCCTGGCATGTGAGTGACCCTGGGCTCCATCCCCAGCACTGCAAGAATAATAAAATAATTATTAAAACAGTGTTTTAATGTCCATATCATTTTATTTTATTTTATTTTATTTGGGTGCTGGGGATTGAACTCAGAGCTTTCTTTGGGCTTGCTAGCCAAGCACTCTACCACAGCTAAATCCCCAACCCCCATATCTTTTTATTTTTAAAAACTTCTAGGCAAGGCAGGCATGGTGCCACATGCCTGTAATCTCAGCAGCTCAGGAGGCTGAGGCAGGAGGATTTCAAGCAGGATCCCAGTCTGGGCAACGTAGCAAGACTGTCTCAAAATACTAAAAATAACTGGAGATGTAAGTGTGAAGGCCCTGAATTCAATCCTCCCCAACACAGGAAAAAAGAAAAACACTTTCTGAGCACTGCCTTATTTCAAGGAAAAATATTTGCTTCAGTGGAAACCTATGTCTTGTCTGTCTACAGCAGGGATTGGCAAGCTGCAGCCCACAGGCCAAATTCAGCCACTTATTTATGTCATCTGCAGCTGCTTGCAGGCTATGATGGCCAGCTGAACTGTGGTCACTGAGACTGTATTAGTCAGCTTTTCTGTTTCTGTGAGAAACAACGTAACACATGGAATTTAAAGAAGAAAAGGTTGACTGAGGCTCCCAGTCTGCAGGGTTCAGTCCATGGTCAGCTGGCTCTGAGGAGGGAGCGCCATGGTGGGAGGGCACGGTGAGCAAGACTGCTCGCCTCATGGTACCTGAGGAGCAGAAAGCCGGGGAGAGCCCCAGATGAAGGGCCAGGGACAAGTAGTCCCCAAGATCAACCCCGTGACCAGCCAGACATCCCCAAAAGTGTGCTTTACTAATCTCCCAGACATCTCTGGAGCCAATCAAGTTGATAACCCAGATTAACCATCAAGGAAACTGCAGGGCCATATAGCCTAAGATACTACCCAGTCCTTTAATAAAGAAGCTTTCCCACCCCTAGGCCAGAGATTATTCCTCAACTCTCTGACTCTAGCCTTTCCTTTGAGCTATTTTACAATTCTGAAAGTTCTTGATACCTAACAACAATGCAAACTATACGTGGTCCCTTGACCTATGATTTTTCCATTTTACCTGACGTTTATCAGGATGAAATTCCATTATACACTGCAGAACATCTGCAGTTTTTTCCATATGTATATAAAAGCTGTAATGTCCACCAGAAGTTCACCCCGCTTGCCTCCATCACAGTGGAAGAGACCAGTTCAAATTATAACTTCAGTTTTCCTCTTTGTTTGTTCATAGTGGTGTGGAGGAAACCCAGAGAAAGTGCTCTGCCACTGAGCTACACCCAGTCCAGTATTCCTGATCTGTAACTAAGCCTGCTATTAAATTGTCCTCTGAACTAGTGTTAAATGGTTCCTTCATTCAGGAGTTACATAAAATGTGTGTCATGAGCATTTGGATGTATTTTTTTCTTTGGATATCCTTTAATGTTACTCACGGTTCCACAAGTGTTTGAGGGGTTGCTCTTGGGTTGACATTATAAGATGAAATTTACCGTCTGAATCTTATAACAGTAGCCCTGAGCTGTAGGTTTTGTTGTGGAAACTTTGGAAAATGAATATTTCATTTGTGGAGGTTGAAAATAACTGTTGAACATCAAACTAGAAATCCAGACAACTAGGTAGTAAGGAGATGAAATGTGAAACAGACTTGCAAGTCCTGAGTATACATCTTAGTCTGTTCTCTGTTGCTATAATAAAATGCCTTAGGCTGGGAACTTACAAAGTACAAAGGTTAAATTCACCATTCTAGAGACTCCAGATCATAGTGTCAGCCCCTGCTGAGATCTGGGGGGGGCCTTCTGGCTATATCAAAATGCAGTGGATGGCATTATGACAGGAAAGCATGCAAGAGGGTTAGGGTTAGGGGGTTAGGGTTAGAGGGTTAGGGTTAGAGGGTTAGGGTTAAAGGGTTAGGGTTAGGGTTAGAGGGTTAGGGTTAGGTTAGGGTGAGGGTGGATCAGATGGGCAAGATGGGAAGCTGGAAGGATACAGGAGCTACCATGCCTCTTTTTATAACAACCTGGTCTTGAGGGAACTAAGCAGGGTCTTATGAGAACTGCACTAATCCCTCCCCATGGCAGTACCCCCAGTTACCTAGTTACTTTGTAGTAGGTGCTACTTTTCTGTTTTTCATTGTTACTCTGTTTTACCGGGGCTTTTTTTAAAGACAGGGTTCTCCTATGTTGCCCATGCGGATCTTGAACTCACAGTCCTCCTGCCTCAGTCCTCCAGGTAGCTAGGATAACAGGTGTACATGAGCACACCCCATTGGTACCACTTCTAAAAAGTTCTGCCACCTCCTAAAGCCACCACGGTAGATGGCAAACTTCTCCATGCGAACCTTTGGCATACACCTCAGACCACAGCCACACCACAGCACTTATGTGTCATTGTTGATGCCAAAGGTGGGTGGACTCCCTTGGTGAACCCCAAATAAGAGTGAAGGAAAAGCCAGGTAGAGGGGGAGGGATGGGATAAAGGATGGACAGAGCAGATGGAACAGAGAAGCATCACGAGCTACCTCGACCATGGGCTGAAGGCATCCCTGGGCTCCAGGAGCATCTATGGGACCTACAGCCCCTCAAGGAAGGCACGGCCGGAGTGTCCATGGATTTGAGCAAACACCGGGTCACTAGTGACCTTGGTGAGAACAACTTGAGAGTGAAGGTGGCCAGAGAGATCACAGCAGTGGGTTTAGAGCAAATGGAAAGGAGGAAGAGGAGCTGCCAAGTTCCAATTCCTCTTGCAATAGTTTGAATATGTTGGGTCCCTCTCAGAATGCTGAAATTTGGCCCCCTCCCATGTAAGAATGTTGAGAGGCGGTAGGACCTTTAAGAGTGTTTGGGTATGAGCTCCATCTTTATGAATGAATGAAGGCTCATCTTGTGGGAGTGGGTGAGTTCTCGCAAGAATGGGTCGGTAGAAAGCAAGCTCATTCCCTCCTGCTTTCTCTCTCCCACACATGCCTAAACACCTTTCTGCTCTTCTGCGTGGTGTAATGCAGGCTGACACCCTTGTCACAGGCAGCCACCTGGTTTTGGGCATTCAGCCTCCAGAAGCATGAGCTAAATAAACTTTGTTCCTTTATAAATTGCCCAGTGTCTGATATGCTGTGATAGCCCCCAAAAAAGGACTAAGACACCTTTCAAGACAGCTGAATAAAATCAAAGTGAGGCCTAATTACTGTGGGTTGTTATGGCAACCAAATAACATAATAATGGTGGGCGGTCTTTTTTGATTTTTTATTGAGGCATAAATTGTATACAGTGAACTTCACTATTAGCATACAGTTCTATAAGTGTTTATAAATGCATTCAGTCGTGTAATCATCACCAAAATCAGAATAGGGAACAGTTCCAGTGCTCCATTTGGCCCTTCCCACCCTCAGCACATAAGATTCATTACTTGGCTAGTCCTAGACTTTTTCCTCCCCCAGAAAACCACATGGATGGACTCCCATTCGGCTTTCACATCCATGGGCTCCACACTGCCCTGGCTGGACCTGGAGTGTCTCCAAAGGTCCCAGCATGAGAGGCTTGGTGTCCAGAGCAGCTCCACTAGGCGGTGACAGAATCTTGAAGAGGCGGAGCCTAGTGGGAGGAAGTGAGGTCATTGGGGTGTGGCCTTGAAGGAAATCGTGGGATCCCGAACTCTCCCTCTTCCTCTAGGATCCTCCATAGATCCGGATTCATGATGTAAGGGACGTCGCTCCACCACACACGCCCTCCGTGAAGTGCTGCTACAGGCCCAACACTGCAAGCCAACAGCTCCCAGATGAGACCTCCAAAACTGTGAGCCGAAACCAACTTATGTAAGTTAATTATCTCAGGTATTTTCTTATAGTGACTGAAAACTGAACAGCAGTCCCCAACTTTTTGGCAGCAGGGCCTGGTTTCATGGAAGACAGTTTTCCATGGATGGGGAGTGGAGTGGCTTCACGATGATTTTAAAGAGCCCACAACCTAGGTCCTGCGTGTGTGTGCTTCACAGCAGGATCTGTGCTCCTATGAGAATCGAACGCTGTGCCGACCTGACAGGAGGTAGAGCTCAGGCAGTAACGAGGGATGGGAGCAGCTGGAAATAGAAACGAAGCTTCGCTCGCCTGCTCACCTGCTGTTCCCTCCTCCTGCACAGCCCAGTTCCTAACAGGTCATGGACCAGTCCTGGTGCATGCACTAAGGTAAGGGACACCCGAACTAACACATACATCCACAGATTTAATTAAACTCAGATCACAGTATTTTTTACTTCCTTCTGTATTGAACATGTACAGACATTTTCCTTGCCATGATTCCCTAAACAATAGAGTATAACAACTATTTACCTAGCATTTACATTGTATTCAGTATTACAAGTCACCTGGAGATGATTTAGAGCATACGAGATATGCATAATTTAATGCAAATGGTACACCATTTTTTTAAAGAGGTATTAGCATCTGTGGATTCTGGTATCCATGGGGCTCCAGGAACCAATCTTCTCATAGCCATTGGTGTCTGGCTTCTTGCACTGAGAATAAAGCAGCTGAGATTCACCCATGTTATGTCTCTATTCTATTCTTTTTCATTGCTGAGTAATATTCTGTTGTGGGTGAAAGTAACTTGAAAAGTGTGAAATACTGTATACAAAAGTAGTAAAGACTTGTTACTATTAGAAAAAGATACACATGTAGGAGTAGAAGTGTGTCTTAGTTTGGGCTCCCTCAGAAGCAAACCTGAATACTGTACCTCATTAAAGTAAAAATTGTTTTAGAGACAATTCCAGGAGACCCAATACGGGAATAGAGAGTGAGACAGGGAAGGAAAGCAGCCAGGATCAAGCGAACTATCCCTGTGCACAACCAGACCTCAGTCTGGCGGGGGGCGCGGGGGGCAGCACAGAATACAGATCTCTGAATGGTCCACTCGAGAGGGGAGGGAACCGGGTATTTACTTTCACCTGTGGTAAGTCGCTGTTTGACAGCCGCTCACAGAGAGCATGGCTTCCTCAGGACATCTCGCGTGGTGTGTTGGTCACAGTTTGTACCTCGAAGGCCAGAGAAAGCGCCCTGGCAAAGGAGGGCGGGTGTCGGCCCCAGCTAGAAGGCAGGCTTCGAGGTCCTGGCGGAGGATGGAGGGGCAGCGCGGGCAGGGACAAGATGGATGCACAGTCAGATCACGAACTGCCTCCTCTTAATTTTCTTCTCCTTCGTGAAATGTAAATATCAAATATTTTTACAGCTACTCACAATGCCTTGCATGGAGACCTTCAAAATCATCTCTATGTCCTCTAATTGGGCTGCCACTCACAGCTATATTTCTATATTTAACTCTGTCCGTACGGAGTCTTAAGGTTTATTTTTGGACTAGTGAATCAGACATGCATACTCCAAGTGTGTGTGTTCATGCTGCTGTTTATCTGTCTCCATGAGAAAACAGGGTGTTATTTCCCTCCCAATCCACCCCACCTCACTGTGACCTCTGCCTTGTGACCTTTACCTTCTCGTTTGTATGAGCTTCAGCAATACCTTCTATTGATTTCATATTTTTCCACATACTGTATTTGCAAATATGTGGTTTTGCTGAATCCACATGCTAACAGGAGAAGGTCAACCTCCAGAAGGTGAACGGCAACCTGGATCCTCCAGTACCAGAAAACTCAGTGTCACTGGTGACCGGTGACCCGCGGGAGAAGCTGGTCTCCTGCACCTTGGCACTGAACTGTCACTTGGCCCAGTTCTGAGGGGGAGATGAGCAAGGTCCAGCAGGGGCTGGAGAAGAGCCAGCATGTCTGGGGCACACATCGATATGCCCAGTGCCCTGAAGGGAAGCAGAAAACTATGGTCACTGCTTCACATCCATCTTCTCAAACTCATGCTGAGTACTGTGTGGCCATGCTGCCAACCCAGAATCACACAGGGGAGGGAGTCTGAGGGACACAGCTCCAGTTCAGCTACACTGATATTATCCAAAGGCGTGTGTCCCACCCAGAACAAAGGAGCTGGCCATCAGTCACAAGGCCTGCAATGGTTAGCTCTGTGTTACTATAGCAAAATGCCTGAGGCGCTACTCAGAAAGAGAGCTTTATTTCATTCCTAGGTTGAAGGCTCAAGTCCAAGATCAGGTGGCCCCACTGGATTGGTCTCTGATGAGGACAGCCGATGGAGTGAATGTGCAAGGAGCAAGGGCTCACATGTCTCAAGCCAGGAAGCAGAGAGAGTCTCTGGGTGCCACCCAATAATCCCTTTGAGAACATACCCTCAACGACCTAAAATTTCCCCTATGCTCCACCTCTTAAAGGTACACAGCACTTCCCAACAGCCCACCACTCAGGAGACCTGGCCTTTACCTATGAACCTTCAGGGGACACTAGTCATATTCAAACCCTAGAACTGCCCCCAGGGAGCAAGGAGGAGACTCTCAGCGTCCAGAGGCAACGCTAAGATGGCCCCGGGAGGCTGGATCCATCCAGCACTTTAAGTGGTATGTGATCAGCAAAGCCCAGAGGTAGTGAAGGGATCAGAGGGCTCCCAGTGGAGCCGAATAACAGCCCCACGCCCACATTCATCATGGGCATGACAGCCGATAGGGACAAAGCGCTCCACCCCACCCAGAACGCTTGCCATTCTGCTGGCAGGCTTGACAGCTTTCAGGACACAACCCAATTGGATTAAATGTCAAGAAAACACGGTTTCAGAAGCGCTTTTCCTTCCTGTCTAGAGGCAGGAGTAGGGCGGGTCAAAACCTGTCAATCACGGAGACTCAAAACACTGGCACAAAACACAGAGTCTGGGATGACTAAGCAAGTCTCCTGTAGAGGACCAATCAGAAAGCGCCACCTTAGATTCTTCATTTACATCGGAGAGAAACCAAGCCGGCCCCTGACAGGACCTCAGGAGGAGGGAGCTTCTCATAGAACAGTCGCCCCAAGTGCCCCATCTCGGAGCTCCAGGAACCGGAAATCCCAAGGAGTCACCTCTGCTGTGAGCATTCTCAGGAGCTGCTCTCGCTCTGCACAGCGTATTTCTTTTCTACCTTAAATAAACAAGGATCCATCCTTGGTACCTTTTCTGCATGTCTTGTCTAATTCTTTGTTCATGCCACCAAGAACCTGGAAAGAATGTTCAAGACCCCAGACTGGAAACAAATCTTCCCAAATGAAGACCCTCTGAAGTGTGTTCTTTAACTATCTCCAAATCAAGCATTCCAGGTGTGCTCCGTGACTCCCAAACCTAAAACCCTCGCGGACATTTCGCTCTTTCATCTTGCGGTGGTGGGGATGGAACCCAGGACCTCACGCATTAGCACCGCAGCCCCTGAGACCTTTCAAAGAGCCACGAAGCGCTAGGAGAAGCTGACTGTTAAAATCGTCGGGCACTGGTGCCAGCCAGGCCTCACTTAGCTTGAACTTGGCCCTGGGACTAGCCACACAGAGCTTCCCCCGGCCACCGACCCTCCGGGGAGAAATCGCCGTCAAACCTCCCCCAGCACACCGCTCTTGGTTAGTGGTAAGACCTGACTTTTCTTTTTCTGTACGTTGTTATTTGCACTGTTGGTAGGAAAGAAATGGTGAGGAAAATTGCTGGGCCTTTAGCAAGGAATCAGTGTGGTACCGCAGCACTACTAGTCGTTGGATTTCATCACTACACACAATAAGGAAAGAAAAAGAGGGAGAGAGGGAGGCAGACCAGATGGGGGAAGGAGGGAAGAGCAAAAACTAAAGATTATCTCAAACAGTAAAAAAATTTTTTCATTTTTTTATTCGTACATGTTTGCAGCACATCGTGATTACATTCCCCGCAGGGAGACGGTACCCGTATGTAAGACATGTTAATTCTTTTTCATCCCCTTCACCCATCCTTCTCTCCACCTGCCCTCTGTCTCTTGGGCCTCTTCCCTTTTGCAAAAGATCTATCTCCCTATCTCCTATTACCTATCTTTTATTTTTCTCTTTGTTTATGTTTTGGATGTCTCGTATAGGAGAATTCATGTAATATTCAAGCTCGTGTGAAGATTCCTCAAAAACTAAAAATAGAAATTCTATTTGACCCAGCTATTCCTCTTGTAGGTATCTTCCCCAAAGAGTGAAGTCATTGTATTACAGCGATATGTGCATACGCATGTTTATAGCAGCAAAATTCATAATAGCTTTTAAAAAAAACATATTTTTGAGACAAGTTCTCACTGTTTATCCCAGACCAACCTCAAACTTGCGATCCTCCTGCCTCGGCCTCCTGAGTGCTGGGACCACAGGTGTGGTCCACCATGCTCAGCTTGGTAAAAATTAATTTTATTAAATCTTGACTCCAAGCATATGTCTTTTAATATTCCATTGAAAAATAGGACAATGATGGGTAGCATGAGTTGAGAGCTGAATTGACTGGGTTTTTCATGCAATACAAAATCTGTTTGAATGAACAACTGACAGACTAAGTATGGTGATTTAGACTTGGGCAGAAATTTCCTCCAAGATGAACAAAGTAAGCCTGCCTCTTCAAGAAAACAACTGGCTGTATTTGATAAAATTGGAGCACTCAGTTTAGAATTTTGGCAGGCAGGTACCTGTCGCCAGGGATTTGACATTCCCAACAGTGAAAGACTTTTTCGGGGCTTGCTGGGAGTGGACCCAGGCCCTTGCACATGCCAGAAAAGTGCTCACCACTGAGGTCCAGCCCCAGCCTGACTTCTGATGAAGCTGGGCGTGGTGGTACAGGCCCCAAATCCCAGCACTTCAGAGGCTGAGGCAGGAGGTTTGCCACGAGTTCGAGGCCAGCCTGGGCTACATAGAGAGTTCAAGACCAGCTTGAACTATGTGGTGAGACCTTGTCTCAAAAAACAAAAGAATAAAATAAATAAATCAGTAAAGAAAGAAATGAGTAAATAGACTTTTCTGATGAGATTGGGGATGATATTAACTAATGGGACTTTTTTATCTGGTGGAATGAAATGTGTCACTATCTGGAAGATTCGTCTAACTAAATGAACTAGTATTTTCCAAAAGACCAATGTGTTGCATCAAACACTTGTGCAGAAGTAAAAAGTAGCCAGAGTACAAAGCAGAAGAGTGGATTTAATGAAACAGAACTGTTACGGCTTGCGTCCGGGTGTCCCCCAAAGCCTCATGGGGTCACAGGTGGAGCTTTTCAGAGGAGGCTGGATCTAGAGTGTGATTACTAAATTAGTCCACTGAGTGATTTGGCCTTCTTTGATCCTTTATTCTGAGACAAGAGTTCCCTAAATTGCCCAGACCGGACTCAAATTTGCAGTCCTCCTGCCTCAGCCTCACCACACCTGGCTAAGAGGCTTAATTTTAAATTTGACACCACATTGCTTCAGGGTGAGATTTTTCAGGATGTATTTAGGAAACGACAGAAAGCAGACCTAGAAATGTTAGTGCTCACTTCGGCAGCACATATACAAACATAGAAATGTTTTCCCCATGAGAAACTGAAAGTGTAAATAAAGACTAAAATGTATTATTTTGGGGGGAAAAAAAAAGAAATGTTTTCCCTAAGGGCGGGAGTTGTAGCTCAGCGGTAATGCGTGTGCCTGGCATGTGTGTGGCCCGGGCTTCCATCCCCAGCACTGAAAAGAAAGAGAAAGGGAGAAGCAATTGAGGACGGAGCAAGGGAGGAAGGAAGGAAGAACCCTCTCACAGGACTTTACTCATAATCATTGTAAGTTGCACAGAAATTAGTGCGTATATGGTGTTTGGCTTTAAGTTGGTTTTTTTCTTGTCCTGGGGAACTAAACAATCAATGATGTGAAATGAACTTGGAGTAAATATCAACTTTGCTGCTTCAGAAGCCACATCTCTCATTCATGGGGAGGCATTCATGTGAGGATTTCTGAAGGCATAAGGCACCCGGCCTTTGCTAACTCAGATATTCGTTCAGTAAACAGGAAATCCCAGGGATTACCTGGGACTGACAAACCAAGAGAGGGAAGCTGTGGATCAGAATTATTCTTTGAGCCAGAGAAAGTGGCATGCATTTATAATTTCAGCTACTCAGGAGGCTGAGGCAGGAGGATCACAAGTTCAAGGCCAGCCTGGGCAACTTGGGGAGATCTTGTCTCAAAATTTAAAAGGTTGGGGAGACTGGGCACTTTCCCAGCATGCGTGAGGCAATGGGTTCAATCCCCAGCACTGCATAAATTTTAAAAAATGTATTCTAAGTCAGGCCTCCAGTTTAGCTCCCTCAGATGCCAGGACTCTCTGCCAGCGACACAATTGCCACGCACAGTTATACGTTGCTCCCGGCCCAAGGGAGGTGACCCTTGTGAGGGAGGGAGCAGATGGGTGCTATATAATCTCGACCCAGACTGGTGGAACCTGAGGCTGAGAAATCTTACTGTTGCAAGTTTTCCTCTTTTATGTGGCTTGCATGATCTTCATTTCCTTCTTTACTTCCTCTAAGACCTTTTGAAGCCAAGTTTCTTTAGAAAAATCCTGGCTTTCCTTTACTATATGTCATGGTCATCTCTTGTATTTGTCTGCTTTCTGTTCCTCTAATGATATACCCGAGGTTGGGTAACCTTATAAAGAAAAGGGGTTGGTTCAGCTTGCAGTTCTGGAGGTTCGAATGTGTGGCACCAGCACTGGGCTGGCTCTGGTGACAGCGACCTAAAAGCAGGGACACACCTGAGAAGGATCATATTGCCAAGCAGGAAGCCTGAGCAGCTGGGGAGGGGTTGGTTTCCTCAGTCGCAGCAACTGTCTCGGTATTAACCGGGGTCCCATGAGAATGGCCTCAATCTCTTGGAAGGGCAACCCCAATGACCTCCTACTAGGATCCCCACTTCTTTCCTCTTTTTTCCCAGAACTGGGGATTAAACCAGGCCTCTGGCATGATGGGAAAGCGCTCTCCCTGGAGATGAACAGGCGAGGGCTGGACAGTGGGGCTGAGCAGGAATCAAAACCAGCAGGACCATGGGAGGGAGGCTTGTGTAACAAATCCTTCCAATCAAAGGGCTCCCCATGTGGGCCTTGACAGTAATTTAACTTTAGTTAGAGGTCAGAAGAAGGGGCTGGGGATTTAGCTCAGTGGTTAGAGTGCCCGACTCATAAGCATAAGGCCCTGAGTTCGATCCCCAGCACCAAAAAAAAAAGGTCAGAAGAAGGAATCATTTAGAAGGAATGAGTGAAATTTAAAAAATAAGATGGCATCCATCCCCTATAGCAAGGGTCTGCAAACTTTTCCTATGTAGAACCAGGTAGTTTTACACTAAGGAAAATAAGAAAACAATCCCGCTCACAACAGTATCAACAATGACAACAAAGAAGAATAAAATAGTGAGGAATAAATGTAACCAAAGTCACACTGGAAACTTCAAAACTGGGTGAAATGAAGAGGGTACAAATAAACGAAGGCATGCTGTGTACTGCACGGGATTGTTCGCTGACAGTAACAATTTCCACCTGGCCCTGCGGGAACTTGTCTGTGTTGTCTTGAGTTGGCCGGGTTTTCAGCTGCTGTTCTCTGTGCTTAGCTAATGATAAATTACTATGGCTTTAGCTTGTTATTATCAATTTAATTTGTTGGGGGTTGCTTGGCAAATCCTACAGTGTGTAATAACACTCATTTGCATCAGCAGTATTTTCGGTCTATAATTGTTCGATAAATAGACTTTAAATCCTGTATGCATCGAGTGCAAATAGGAATCATCTGTGTCTGTATTGCTAAAGCAGATGTACCCATACTCCCCCAACTTCTAGGACACTTTCAGGATGACATTCCATTTTTATCACCTAGTTGTTTTTCCACTAGGAAGTGGGAACAGGTGAGGTCTGGGTTTTCTCTTAATTGGGGTAGAGAAAAAAATAAATTTTGAGCAGGTGGTTTAGAAGAATTGGAATATACAGTGCTTGTTTTAATACCAGAAAGTTGGTGTGGTAGAGGACTAGGGTACAGTGAGCCTCCCTTATTCATAGTTTAGCTCTCTGTGGTTTATCACCCATATTCGACCAAAGTGAGAAATATTCAATAGTAAATTCTAGAAATAAGCAATTCGTAACTTTTACATTGTACATCAGTCTAAGCAGTGTGATGAAATCTCACCCCATCCTGCTCTGCCTCCTCCCCAGGACATGAGCTGTCCCTCTGTCCAGTGTATCCTGGGCTGTCATGTATGTGTGTCCAGGGAAACACATGCCTTATGATCTACACAGAGTCACATTACCACAAATATCCCTCAAATACTCTCCCTCGCTTCCAACACACTTATCCCATCTTTCTTGCTACTTTCTGAAGCAATTCCAGAAGTCTTCTTTTGTGAGGGTCTTTACGAATGTGATTCAAAAATATGGTGAGTGTTGTTGCCAAGTGTCATCCAACAGAAATGCAAGCTTGTAAGACATTACGGTGTGTCCTCATCTACTGTGTTCACTGTATCTGGCACTGTATGAATTCTGGCTCTTCCCTAAAGTCAAAATGACTATGAAAGGTGTAATGGCTTGTATCTAGCTTTCCCCCCCAAAGCCTCCGCACTAAGGTTGGGCTTTTGGGAGATGGCTGGATCATGGGTGTGTGAATATGGATCGAGGTTTGAGGACTGGATTAGCCCACTAATTGGTTTAGCATGGTTTTAGGTGCAGCTGAGTGTATTTACAGAGACAGAAGCCCCATCCTGGATGTGGGTGGCACCAGCCAACAGGCTTGTAGCCTGGATGGAATAAAAGGGAAAGCAGAAGGAAGGCTACTGCTTCCTGCTGCGGGAAACAACAAGCTCTGTCTTTTCTATCAAACAGAATTGTATCTGCCTCAGGCTCTAGCTCACCCTGAACAGCTCTTCCTGAACACACCAGTCACAGAGTTGCCTGCTCAGTTCAAACCCTGGGAATGCAGCTAGAAACTAAGGATGCTTATCAGAAGCCAGGGACTTTCTGTTCTTCACATTCACTTTTTGCCCTGTGCCCCACCTCAGTATCTTCTCCGATCTCCCCGTGCGCCCTGAGTTAGCCACTAGGGATGGATGGATCGTGAACCTGCTACCCAGCCAATGGGGAAGAGGTCAGCTACCCCACCTCCTGCATTAGGATAAAAGAGCCGACCCTCCTTCCTCCTGCACACCTGCTACCTTGTTTCTGGGGTGTGCTTGTATCACTTTTACCAAAGTAAATTGCCTTGTGGAGACCTCTCGCCCTGTGTCTGAGTGCATTCTTTCCGGCACTGACAATTTGAGCCTGGGGGTTTATTTCTTTCTTGGGGGGGGGGGTGTTTATGTCTTACACTGCCTGCTACTCCGTGGACTGTTTCTCCTCTGCCAGGCCCTCCGCCCTGCTGACCTGCCTTGGAGCCAGCCAACTACGGACTGAAACCTCTACAAACTGTGAGCTAAAATAGACCTTCCTCCTTTAATTTGTGGGTGTCCAATACTTTGTCCTACCAACAAGGATGTAACTAAGACAAAAGGTAAATATTTTGAATCAATTCGGAACACCAAGTCAGCCAGGAGAGCACAACTAAAGACCCTCACAAAAGAGGATTTCTAGAAATCCTTTAAAGTACTAAGAAGGATGGAATAAGTGTGTTGGAAGTAAGGGGATATATTTTGAGAGGGATTAATAGCTATGTGTCTTTTACTGTACTAATCTTTTTAAATTTAAACATGCACTGCATTGTATTACACTGTGTAGCAAATATGGGATTCATTACTATTTGTAGTCTTAGGCCTCCCATTAGGGGACTTGGAATGCATCCCCCTCAGCTAAAGGGAGATTACTATATCTGTTTGAAAAACTAGTCTTAAACTATAGAGGGTCCTGAAAGCTTGATGTAGGACAGGAGTTGGCAAACTTCTGTAAGAAGCCAGTTAGCAAACATTTCCATCCTTGCAACCTATCTACTCTGTCACAAAGACTCAACTCTGAAGTTGTACCAAAACAACATCAGCTGTATTCAGTCCGTACAGAAATGAGCATAACTGTGTTCCAGTAAAATTCGTATTGAAAAAACAAGCAACCAGCCAAATTTGGCCTGTGGACCACAGTTCGCCACTCTTGGTCTAGGAGTTCGGACTTCCTTTTGTTAAGCTGTTGAAGAAGTTTCAGGTATGAATTTCAGTCCCCAGTCTAGATAAACAAGAGATGTAAACTTTATTTTTTCAGAAACTGAATTCATGGCTAGTTCAAAACCCTGTTCTTCAGGGATAAGTGAAACGTCAGCTCAGTCTATGTGAGGCATTTCTGCAGTTTTCTTTGGTACCACGTCTCAGTTCTGCAGGGCTCGGGTGGTGCCCAGGATCTGGAGGCAGGAGGGTAGGATAACGTTCCCATCGGTCCCCCTAAAGAGTTCCTTTTCATTGTGATTCTTGGTTATTGACTGCTATGGATTGAATCGTGTCACCCAAAAAAACATACGGTTAAATCCTAACCTCCAGTGTCTTGAACATAACCCAGTTAGAGCTGTTATAGATGAAATAGTAAAGATGAGGTTGTAGTGGAATAGAGCAGGTCCTTAGTCCAATCTACTGTAACTAGCATCTTTCTGAGAAGGAGAAAAGACACAAAGACACAAGTGACCACATATCATGTGACCACAGGATGTCATGTGACCACAAGGCAGGGATTTAATTATACCAGCTACAAGCCAGAGAACACCAAGGTGGACTTCCAGCAAACCACCAGAAGTCAGGGAAAGGCAAAGAAGGCATCTTCCCTACAGGTTTAAGGGAACATGGTCCTGAGAGACATTGCTTTCAGGTTTCTAACCTACAGAGCCATGAGGGAGTAAATTTGTCATCTTAAGTACTCAGTTTGTGGTACTTTGTTGTGGCTGCTCTCAGAAATTAACATATTGGCCAGTGCTAGTCACTGTTAGACCCATTCTTCATCCAAACTCTGGATTCACTGGCTCTCTGAAGAAATCCCTAAGTCCTTTTCTTGTCCCCAACTCCATTTCCTTCCAAAGCAATAATGGAATGGTAGCCTGGAAGATGGCTGCCTACCTTGATATTTCCCAGCTTTCTTTGCAGTTAGGTGGAGTCACATGACTGAGTTCCTACCCATGGGGTGTGAGAGGAAGTAACATGGTCCACTTCCTGATTTAAATGTTATGACATCACAAACACTTCCTGAACACTCTTTTCCCCCTTCCTGATGGCTGGAATCGATACCAAGCAGCAATGTGGAGTGGACCACGCAGACACAATGATACAGGATGGGGGTTGTAAAAAAGAGTACACATTAAAATCTCTCCTGAGAGCTTTAAAATACTCACACTCGCTCAGGCCACATCACAGACAAATTAAATTAGAACTTCTGAGGGTGAGGTGAGGCCCAGGCATCATTGTCTTTTTTTTCCAGTTTCCCAGGTGAACACGATATGTGGCCAAGTTAGAAACCAGCACCTTTGAGGGAAGGAAATGAAAAGACAAGACTGGGAGCCTGCTGATTTCCTGGAGCCAAGCTGGACCTTTCCCACCGGGTCAGGGCCTCTAGTGTCACTCACGTTATAACATTAACTTCTAAAGCAAGAGCAGTTTGGATAGATTCAAAAACCAAATGTTATTTTTTTTGAGATGGGATACATTTCTGATGGAGCAGAGTTTTATTTCAGAGGCCTGGAAGAACGCAAAATCTCTGTTATATTTTAGAACCTTAATGTCCCCCAAAGGCCACGGATTTAAGGCTTGGTCACCAGCCTGTGGTGTTGCTGGGAAGTAGCGGAAATTTTTTTTTTTCTGATACTGGGGATTGAATCTAGGGCCTCTGAACTAAGGAGCAATAAGAAACCTAACCCACACAACAGGTAGAATAAGTTTGCAGGTTCACTGACTCCCATCGCAGAAAAAGAATTTTCAGGACACATCAATGAGAGGCATAAAGGGAATTATTAGGCAGAAACTTAAATGTACACTCAAAGAAATAGAGTGCAAGCCCTCAGGAGAGAGAAGCACCTTTTTTCCTGGGACATTATGCTTCTCCTGAGGGAGTGGAAACCCCAGGTAAAGGTGGCCCGCCCCCATATTACAGGTGCTGTCCATATTACAAATACGAGCCCAGGGTTTTTTAGATACATGATGTAAGCATTCTTTGAATTCTCTCAACCTGTTCCTTTATCTTAGGATGGAGATTCTACTCTTTACTTTCTCAGTTAAACCAATTTATGAACCTTCAGGATTCCTGAGGAATGTGGGGCGTGATGGATCTGAAAGGAGAGGCAGCTAAAGGTAATCAAGGGAATGTCCACAGGGTCACCCTGGGCAACTTCCATGGGGTCCCAGAAGTTGTGGTCTTCTTAAAAGTACAATCTTTAGTTATGATTTCTTTGTCTCCTTTCTTCCTGGGCTTCTCAGTGAGACTGTATCTCAAAATTTTAAAAAAAAATCTTAAAAGGCTGGGGATGCAACTCAGTGGCAAGCACAAGGCCCAGGGTTAAGTCACAGTACCCAAAAAGGAGGAGGGGAGAAGAAGGAGGAGAGTGGGGGGTGAGGGTGAGGAGGAAGAGGGAAGCAGCCAGAAGCCATGAGAAAATCCATTTCCGAAGGGTGACTTTGCACTCAGCTACAAAGTGATTATTTGAAGGAATGCAAATATGTGTCTTGGTCTGTGAACAAGGGAGCCAGCAAAGCAACTGATTTTCAGTTTAGTACAAAGATAAACTGTTACTGGATATAGAAAAGTGAAACTTCTCCCTGCTCAGCTGTAAAGACAAGTGCTTTAAGAACATAAACCATTGGCTGTAGGATGAGATGGAGTCACTTCAGTCTCAGGGTTTAATCTTCCTGCCACATATGGGCTTGATTACCACTCCTCCCCGCCCCCCCCCCACCCCGCCTTGGCTAGAACCCTTCAGCATCCAGCAAACATTTCTTCCTGGTCCCGACATACAGATGCTAAGTGCAAACACACGTCCCCTGGGACTCTTGGCAGGGAAAACTCCCAAGAATTTTTGTTGTTGTTGTTACCAAACTACTTTGGGAATTAAGATCATTATAGACTAATAGCAACTGTTAGGTACTTAGCAAATGTAGCTAATCCTCACACCCCGGGGAAGTATTTAAACACAGCAGCGCTGGGCGCTCCAGGCTGACTGTGGCACCCTCGTTCCCCGTGGACCAGGTAATTGGAAAGACCTGGGTAAGTGCTCAGCCCAGCGGCAGAGGCAGCGACACATCGCACATGTGCGGAGGAGCCGCGCCTCAGAGTACGTCAGGCTGCAAATAGCGCAGGGAAAACAGCGCATGCGCAGTGGTGCAAGCCTGTAGTCCCTACTACCTGAGAGGCTGAGGCGGGAGCCTTGATTAAACTCAGGAGTTTGGGGCCAGCCTGGGCAACATGGCGATGATAGATAGACAGATAGACAGACAGACAGATAGATGGAAAGCTGGGTGTAGCCAAGTGAGTAGAGTCTTTCCAAGGAAACATGAGCCATTGGGATGACTTGCTTGCCCAAGAATCAGAATGTAATGTGCTTGTGACCTGTTATCAATCGAGCCAATGAGGACGGTTCCCTAAGGAATGACAGAGAGACAGAATGAGAAGCAGCAGGATCCTGGACGGACCGGAACAGCTGCCAGCTGACTCTCATCAAAAGAGATGCGATCAGCCGTGCTCCGCTGGAGGGGCAGAGCACTCTGTCGCAATGTCCTAACCTTCACCCTCTACGACAGGCCGTTCATTTAATCTGTACGATGACCCAGAAACTTGGCTACTATTATTATTCCGACTTCACATGTAAGGTAACTGAGGCTTGGAGAAGAGTGAATAACTTTCCATCATCAAACCACCCTGAGTGGACCCAATCTTACAAGCCTGCTTCGTGCTTGGATGGGAGGCCACTTGTGACTGTCAGATGCCCCGAGCTTTACAATGATAATAAATTACCCCACAATCCCCAAACCATGCCGTGCAAACAAAATCAGAGGCCAGATTCCTCCTCCTCCAAAGAACACACACAAGTTCTGACTCACTGGTTCCTGGGCTGAAGCTGAGAATCTGCATTTGTATAAAGCTTTGGATCAAAAATGACCCCCCTAAGTCTGCTGTCTTCAGAGGTGGGGATTTTGGAAGGCAACTGGATCATGGGGGTGCTAACCTCATAACCTGATGAATCTATAGGCTAGTTCAGAGCTGAATATGCTTTTAGGGAGTGGGGCCTGGTTGGTGGAAGTAGGTTGCTGGGGTGTGACCTGGGGGTGTCCTGCCCCCATCCCCTTTCTCTTAGGCTCTTCCTGCTCCCTTCACTTCCTGGCTGCCATGAGGTGAGAGGCTTTCCTCCACTGCACCCTTTTACAATCAAGTTTCTGCCTTGGAACCTGCATGCCATGAACTGAACCCTCTGAAACCATGAGGCAGGCAACCGTCTCCTCCTCTAAATTGTGCATGTCCAGTATTTTGTCCCAACAACAGAAGGTGACTAATATATCCCAACTGAGGTCAGCACTGCTACACCAACAAATCATGATGTGAACAGTGAAGATCTAAACCAGTCCACTCTTTGCTTCCCCTAAGAATTAGAAACTAAGCATTCAGATTCCTGAGTTCCCATCTCAAATCACCATGACACGAGGTTGTCTTGCTAAAACTTTTTTCTCTTTCTAAACTGTTCCATTCTCCTGGAAATTGGTTGTATTCATATAGTGAAGGATTTTTTAATAGGCAAACTTTCTTTCAAGATGGGATTTGTACTAGGAAGGTGTCACACTTCCAAAGAGCAGTTACCATGAATTCTGAGACATGATGCCACTTTCCACAGACCTTGTGACAGCTGTCTCAACCCTCTGTCATGTCTTATTCTTGGACTCTAATCAAAAATAGCATTTATTGAGGCTGCTTAGGGGAAAAGCATAAGTCTCTTGTGCTTGTTCCAACAGGAAACAGCACCTGCCTTTAGGTGAATACACCCTCTGCCCGGGGGGACATTATAATCAATAGCAAAACCCATTTCGGCACCCAAAACACTTGGGAAATATATTCTTGTTGCAAATCCAGCTCCAGCCTGAGAAACTATCATGCTCTAAAAGTAAGACAAATCCAGTTTACAGAGAAGAAATACAAATGGTCATTAAGCATATGGAAACTGATATTAATGGTAAATAAATTATTAAACAACGTACCACTCTTCGCATGGAAAATTGGTAAAGACAAAAAATGAGTACTAATACCATTACAGTTTAGATCTAAACTGTCCCTCCAAAAGTCTCCCGTGTGGAAGGTGATTGTATCATGGGGCCACTATGCTCATAAGTGAGTTCCCGCCTGACCATGCTGTGAGGAGGTAGGGCCGGGTTGGAAGTGAGACACGGGGGGCATACTCCTGTCCCTGTGCCTGCCCCCACTTTCCTGGTTATCATGAGGTGAGCACATTTCCTCCACCCTGCCTTCTGCCATGCCATTTCTTGGAGTCAATCAACCATGGACTGAATCATCTAAAACCATGAGCCAAAATAAAACTATCCTCCTTTAAGTTGTGGGGGTCAGAAAGGGGCCAAAGCACGCAGTGGAAGAAAGACAGCCTCTTTAATAAATTCTGAGAAAACTGGCTAAGCACATGCAGAAGATCGAAGCTAGAGCTATATCGCACATCATGTACTAAACTAAAATCCACATGGATCGAAGATCTAAATGTTAAAACAGAAACACCTAACCTGCTGGAAGATAAAATAGGCAAAACTCTTGAAGTCATACCATAGGCAAGGACTTTCCGAACAGAACCCCAGTTGCACGTGAAATAGTGCCAAGAATCAACTAATGGGATCATATCAAATTAAAAAGCTTCTGCACAGAAAAAGAAATAACCAACAGTATAAAAAGACAACCCACAGAATGGAAAAAAAATTTTACCAGCTATCCCCAGACAAAGGACTAATATCTAGAATATATAAAGAACTCAAAAATATTAGACCCTCAAAATAAAAGACTCCATCAAAAATTGGGCAACTGCAATGAATAGACACTTCTCAAAAGAAGAAGTACAAATGGCCAATAAATGCATGACAAAATGTTCAACATTTCTGGCCATTAGAGAAATGCAACATAAAACAACACTGAGATTCCAGTCTCACCCCAGAAAGAATGGCCATCATCAAGAAATCAAATTACAAGCCAAGTGTGGGAACACATGCCTGTAATCCCAGCACTCAGGAGGCTGAGGCAGGAGGATTGCTGCCAGTCTGAGGCCAGCCTGGGCTACATAATGATTTCAAGGCCAGGCTGAACTACATAGTGAGATGCTGTCTCAAAAAACCAAAAAAAAAAAAAAAAAAGTCAAATTACAACAAATACTGGTGAGGCTGTAAGGATGTATTGTTGTGGGCATGTTAAACCAGTACAACCATATGGAAATCAGCATGGAGAGTCTTCAAAAAACTGAAACTAGAAATTCCATTTGACCCAGCTTTCAGGTAGTTAAAAACATCATATCACAGTGATCCGTGCACATCCATGTTTATAGCAACACAACTCATATTAGCTGTCTTGGAAGCATACTGTATGTCCATCAACAGATTAATAGATAAAGAAAACATGGTATTTATACACAATGGAGTACTACTCTGCCATAAAGATGGATAAACTTGAGTCATTTGGAGGAAAAGGGGTACATCTTGCGATTATAAAGTTAAATGAAATAAATCTGACACACAAGCTTAAATATAGCACATGGTTTCTCTTATATGAGAAAACCAGATTGTAAATAAATAATAAAAGATAGATAATAGGAAGTAGAGATAGATCTTTCTCAGAGAAGGGGATCAAGAAATGGAGGGAGGGAGGGAAAGGGTAAGAAAAAGGAATGAGAAAATGAATTAAGATGTGTGATGCACATGCACCAAGAAATGTAAACGTATGTACCACAAACATGTGCTAATAAAAAGGAAAACATAAAATGTCATGGGGGGTCAGGTTGTCACAGCAATGGGAACTCCACTACAAATACAGAGCGCTGCTGTCATGGAGAGAAGACGAATATCCTAATTTACCGCATGGAGAGTGTGTATTGAGACTCGGTAGCTGCAGGTAATAGGATCCCAATGCAGAAATGGCTTAATGCGAGGGAGGAAGGGAAGGGAGAGTGGCCAGCCGCTAGCCCTGGGATGCCCAAGGATAAGGGGGTTCAGAACATAGCTGGATTCAGGGCTGTCAGAGATGTTATCCGGACCCGCCCTCTCCCTCTGCCCTCAGTGGGTAAGTTCCTCCTTCCTCCCAAAACCTTGCCTTGCGAGCGGGGGCAGATGGGATTACATTTCTAGGACTCTAGCCCTCCAGTGCAGATGGAATATATTTCCCCACCACATTAATAAGGGTTGCCCATCCCTCATCCAAAATCCAAAATGCTTCAAAATTCAAGTTTTCCAATGCCAATATAATGTCAGAAGTGAAAAATTCTACACCATGAGCCTTCTTTTCATGCATAAATTAATTAAAATATTAATTTTAAATTAACTTCAACCTATGTGTAGAGGGTATACATTGAACATAAACGAATTTCACATCTAGACTTGAGCCCCATTCCCAAGGTATTTCCTTAGGTACAAATACTCTAAAATCCTAAACAGTCCAAAGTGCTTCCGACCCTAAGCAGTTTGGATAAAGAACACTCGACCTGGGCTTGGTTACACAACACGCTTTGGCCAGCGGGATGTTGGCTGATACGAACGACAGACATGAATGTGACCACAGGACATGAGCATGGGCGGGGAGCCGCTTCCCCTTCATCCAGGGCCACGGGATGAATAAATATGGAGTAGAATAACCCCAACCCTCAATTCGGCACCAGCGAAGCCCAACCAATCCACAGCCTGAAGCCAAGTCACTTATCCAGGCCCTGAACACATCAGCTGAGCCTGCAGACCACAAGCACAGAATAAAGGCCTATTGGTGTCACCCTGGAATACTACTCATCCATTAAAAAGGGCAGGTGTCATTTGTAACAACATGATCTCATTTGTGTGTGGGATCTGAAAATGTCGCTATCACAGAAGGGCAGAATGGCAGTTTTCAGAGGCTGGGGAGAGTAAGGGAGGGGGAGAGGTGGGAGAGGTTTCGCAAAGGTCATCAAGTTATAGTTAGACAAGAACAAGAAGTTCTGACATGCAGACTGGGTGCAGCTCAATGGTGAGCACTTGTCTGGCATGCACAAGGCCCTGGGTTCCAGTCCCAGCACTAAAACTATAAAGGTCTTATTGCTACTGCACAGTACAGTGACCACAGATAAAGATACTGTAATGTATGTTTCAAAACAGAAAAAGAAATTCCAGCAGTGGGGAGGCTGAGGCAGGAAGATCACCATGCATCTGAGGCCAGCCTGTGCTACACAGTGAGTTCAAGGCCAGCCTGAACTACGTGGTGCGATCCTGTCTCAAAAAGAAAAACCATGGATTAAAAAAAAAAAGAAAGAAAAACCAAAATTGAAAGAAGAGCTGGAGTACAGCTCAGCAGATTGTGAGCTGTACCCCAAAGTGCCTCCATTTTATCCTAGCTCTTCCTTGTTAGGTGGCCTCATGCAAACCTGACCTTTTGCTGAACTGTTAGCCTCTGCAAGCCCCACACAACGCCACCTTCTGTGGGGCAGACCAACCTGCATCTAGTGTTTCCAATGATAAGTTGCTTTTCTTGCAAAATGTATTAACCAACAGTTCTATCACAATCCTGTGATTGTGATGTGATTACAGTTTCTGATAACAATCCTGTGATGCTGACGTAAGTGCCCTCTGCATCTCATCAGTGGCCGAGAGTTCTCTGGTGCGTGAACCCACTCTCAGCCGCCGGCTAATGAAGGACTCAGATTGGCACACATTCTCTGTGTGGCAAATCTCCTTCTCACGCCCAGATGAAGTGACCTCCAAGTGGCCAGTGGAGCCAACTCAGGGTTCCCACTTCAAGATGAGCAGTTGATGCACAAGGCCCTGGGTTCAATCCCCAGCAACAACAAGAAAAAGGTAGGAGAGGACTTTCAGTGCTTGCACCCTAATGCAATGGCATCTGGAAAGATAGATTTTTTTGTGTGTGGAACTTTGACTTTTGCCCTGAGCTCCATCCCCACACCTTTTCTATTTTTTATTTTGAGACAGGGTCTCACTAAGCTGCTAAAGTTCCCAGACCGAAGTTAAGCCTGTGGTCCTCCTACCTCAGCCTCCCAGAGTGCTGGGATGACAGGTGTGGCCACTGCAACCACATGGAGATAGATATGTTTGATCTGATTTAAACATTACACAATGTATACAGGCATCAAAGCATCATGTAGTACCCCATAAGTATGTATTCCTTTTATGTCTGCATGTGTCCATTTCTAATTTTTGAAAGATTAACCCTCTTATTGTGAGTAAATCACTGCATTTTGGGTGGTTGTTACACAGAATTATTTTAACAATCACTGACTGATACAAGAGGCATTGCTTTAGCATCCAGAAGTCATATGGCCATTGAGTCATTATCCACCCACCACCCAGCATCCACTTGCAAGAGTATCATGCATCCCTTGCATCCAGAACCAACACCAGCAGAAGAAATAAAGTCCCACATGAAAATGCACCAAAGCAAAATTAAAATATACATGGCTTTATTCATCAACAGCAACCCCAAGTTCCCTTTGCAAATGTACTCAGAGGCTAGCCTCATAGGAACCTGTTTCCTATAATTCAATGGTTCATAACATTTTTGGAGTAGTGGGCCCTTTGAAAACCCAAACACTATGACGCCTCTTCTGAAAGGTACATCTCTTCCATAGTCATTGTTTATTGTATTGGAAATTTTTTTATTGTTGTCCAAGCTGGCCTCAAACTCCTGGGCTTCAGTGATCCTCCTGCCTCAGCCTCCTGAGTAGCTGGGACTAGAGACACACACCACTGCCCCCAGTTCCTGGTGTCCCTTCTTATAAGGATAGTAATCTTATCAGACACAGATCCCACCCTACTAAAGTTCATTTACTTCACTCCCTAAAGGTCCTGTCCCCAAATACAGTCACATAGGAAGGCTAGGGCTTTACAATATGAACGAGGGTACACAAACACTTGGTCCATAACTGATTCCTAAACTCCTGGGCAATTGGCCCCCTAGGAAGGAAGAGCAAGGTCTTCTGACCCACTAGATGGCCAAGGAGGCCCAGGGCCCAGAGCCACCCTCCAAAGGCGACAGATGTGAGCAGATGTGTTAGCTTTCCATCTCCATGACACAATACCTGGGAAAATCAACCTGAAAGGAGGAAAGGTTTCTTTGGCTCACAGTTCCAGAAGTTTCCATCCCTGGTCTCTTGACCCCATCACTTTGGACAAGGGTGAAGCAGAACACCAGGGCAGGAACGTTTGATGGGGCAAAGCTCCTCACAACATGGTGGCCAGAAGCAGAAAGACAAAAGAGGGGCCAGCATCTTAATATCCCCTCTGAGGCCACACCTCTGTGACCTCACTTCCTCCCACTTGGCCCTGCCTCTTAAAGGTTCCACCACCTCCTAATAGCACCACCGGCTGGCGACCAAACTTTCAACAAATGGGCCTTTTGGGGGACACTTACTCAAACCGAAACAGCAGGTGGCAGACAATGTGAAGAAGCTGGGGCATGGGGACACGGAGGTGGAGTCCAGGCCAGCGTGAGTCCCCACTATGCCAGTGCTGTGTCAGTGAAAAACAGCTCATGCTTTTGTATTGCAATGGAGAAACTTTTTTTTTTTTGAGACAGGGTCTCTCTGTGTAATCCAGGCTAACCTTGAACTCACTATGTAGCCCAGGCTGGCCTCAAACTCATGGGGATTCTCCTGCCTCAGCCTCCTGAGTGCTGGGATTATGGGTATGCGGCTGGAGGAGCCAATTTTTAACCCCAGCTCTCCAGATTTCTGTCACCCCAAGTGTCTGCAAAAGTCTTCTTCTCCAGTTAAAATGTTTCACAGAGCAGGACTCTCCTCTTCTCTCCTAGCTGGCAATCTGACCGGAAGAATCCCCACATTTTTCATCGTATCTGTAACGGCGACTGCAGAGCCTTGAACTCCCTCGGTCAGATGAGCACCAAGCAGCGACAAGCGCCCCCTCTCGGCGTCCCTGTCCAAGCGATCTGAAAGCCAGAGCAAAAACTTTTGCCCAGAGCCCCATCGAGCGTGTGTCTCAAAGCCAGCCGACCGTGCAGTGGAAAAGAATGCGCGTTCTGCTTGTAGCAGGCAGGGACTCCAGACCAGGCGGCGGGCGCGACTGCAAGGAGCTGCCGGCAGGCGCTGGCAGTCTCTGGCCACAGCCCGCAGAGTGGGCGAGGGCTCCGGGGGCGCTCACCCAGCCGGGCGCCCCCAGCACAGGTGCCCCCAGCCGAAGGCTGACAGCTTCCTCCCGCTGCAGTCGTGTCGGGGCTGGGTGCAGCTCAGCCGCAGGCTTGCCAGCGGCATGAAGCCCTGGGGTCCATCTCCAGCGCTGCCAAAAAAGAGAAAAGGAGAAAAACAGTGGTGTTTGGCAAAGGAATTGTTCAGCCTGTTACAGATATTAACAGTGTCGGAGTTTCCAAAATAGGGTCAGAAAATAGAAATTCTCCTTTGATGCTGTCAGCAGGCACATGATGGGTAAGTGATGCTCTTAGTGCTTAGAAATAGCTGAAGTTCCATCCAGATGTGGGCTGAAGGAAGACCCTCCAAGACCCACTTCAAGACATTAAAAGAAGCCAGGCATGGTGGGC
>PVJO010022430.1:0-28051 GCA_004026905.1 Hystrix cristata | reverse complement strand
GTCTGCCCTGAGCACTGGAAGCCACTGGGGAATAGCGGGTACCTATTTGTGCAGACTTATTTTGGTAACTTTAAGTTACCCTCAAAAGCGACAGTAACTTCCCTGGGTTTAATGAGTGAGCTCGAAACCGTCAGCCAGAGCAGCGGGAAGTGTAGAGTTCTTTCCAGCCCGTATGTGTGTGCTTCTCATTCCAGTACACGGAGTGCTGGTCTGCGAGCAGGCTTAGTTGTCTGGCTGCTGTTTCTGTTCTGTATGTATTTATTTTATTTTTTCTGATGATTTTTTTTTTTTTATTGGTACATATTTGTAGTACATCATGTTTACATTCCTTGTGTGGAGTTGGTACTTGTAAATAACATACCTTTATTTTTCATCCCTTTCTTCTCCCTGCCCCGTTTTCTCCCTCTCCTGCCATCTCTTGATCCCCTTCTCATTTGAGAAAGATCTGTCTCCGTATTTCCTATTATCTGTCTTTTATTTTGCTCTTCATTTGAGTTTCTTGTGTAAGAGAACCCGTGGGATATTTAAGCCTCTGTGTCTGATTCATTTCACTTAACATTACAGTTTCAAGGTGCATCCATTCTTCTACAAATGACTCATGTTATCTTTCTTTAGGGCAGAGTAATATTCCATTTATGTTTAAATGTCACATTTTCTTTATCCATTTGTCCATTGATGAGCCTATAAGCTGCTTGTAAGATTTAGTTATTATGAATTATTTACTAAAAACATAGGCATGCGTCTCTCACTGTAATATGATGTCTTTAACTCTTTTGGGGAGATACCTAGAAGGGGAATACCTGGGTCAAGTGGAATTTCTAGTTTTAAGGTTTCGAGGAATCTCCATAGTGATTTCCATAGTGGCCGTACTAGTTTACATTCCCTCCAACAATGTAAAGGGATTCCTTCCCCTTCCTCCCCCCACAGCCTCAGCCTCACAGGCATTTGTTACTGTTTAATTTCTATTTTTATGACAGAGGGGTACTTAACACTTGTTTTAAGGCCACACAGAATTTATTTTAGTTCCGTATGAAAAGACACATGGATAGTGTAAGAAATAAGAAGAGAAATGGTTCATGTTTCATTTTACTTCAGCAGCTTTAACAGAGATGTATTGGCAGGCCAGTGTGCTTACCCACAGGTAATGGGGTCAAATAGCAGACATGCAGGCCACGAAATGACTCTCACTCAAAGAATCCCTAAACTCAGAAAAAGCTAAGGTATTAGGGTAAGAAGTAATTGCTAGACAAACAGGTTTTCGTGAATTATGGTCATATAAACCAAAAGGTCATGGGAAAGGGGAAAAAAGAACAGGAAGAACAAATGGAAACAAAGCTTTCATAAATAAGGAAAGGTTGAGGGGTAGAAGGGCGGGGAGGGGAGCAGAAATAAAGAATCAGGATATATCATGTTCATGCATGAATTCCATATGATAATTGTGATCATTTTGTATATCTTAAGTGTACCAATAAAATTAATTTAAAAGAACTATGAAGAAAGCATGCACAAAGAGGGAAAGGGTCAAAAAGGGGAATAACAAGCACTGTGGGGGACAGATTGTGCCACACTGATCTCAGCTAATGAGGGATGGGGGGAGGGAACCTCCTTAGGACTAGAGATAAATGGTCACTGCTTTCAAATCTAGTGTACCTGTCTTTGTATAGCTGCCCATTTTACAAGATTGTTTGTGATTAAATGTCTCAAAGGCAGAGTAAGTAGGGTTAGGATCAAGTAGTCTGAATAATCTGAGTGGGCTCTGGAGCATAAAGGGACTCCTGTTGACTGCTACCTGATCTAGAATGAGTAGGGATGGTGGGGGGGGGATTGTGCCTCTGGGTGTAAGAGCCCTGCAGAGAGGTAGGTGGGGTCTCTGGATGCGTTGATTTGCATACGAAAATGACACCCCAGATAAAATTAGTTAACCCTGTCAGGGACACCAAGACCCCAAGACATCAAAGCATCAGAAAATTTATTTATTTATTTATTTTCAGAAAATTTAAAAGCATGCTTAGCAAACCCCTTTCCGAATGTACTCATTACAGTGAATATCCAGCTGTGGGTTCAAACTTGCTAAGTACTAGCTTTAGACTAACTCAAGGTCCAGACCAAGCTCAGTCTCTATAATTTTACTTCTTGGTTACATTTGATTAATGGTATTAAGACCTCATCAGTGTCTCAGTACACCAGTACACACCACACACACACATGCACACACACACGGGTACTCTTTACAGTACCATTAGTAAAGAAAAAATAGATTTGAGAATAACTTAAATACATTTGAGTTTACATTAGTTAAAGTGATACACTCATATGATAGAATTTAACATTTTACAATCATATTTTGAATAAGTAATAAAATAATACTCCATACTCAATGATTAACATTTAAACCAAATGTGTATGTAGTGACATGGATTTTAACATGAATATATAGCTAAATAAGTATACACTAGAATATGTATTTATCAACTTAAGAGAAAAAAACTGAATCCCATCAATTTTTCCTAATGTTTTTCTGTATTATGTATCACTAATATAATATATAATAATTACATTATTACTATATGTAATGAGTACATTTTACTTAACAAGTAAAGTACTTTTAAGTACATTTACTTGTACTTGTGACCTACTAGGTTCTCTTCTGGACGGTCCAAACAAGAATCTTCTTTCACGTTCACTGAGGTTGTAGGCAGAATCCAGGTTGGATAGTGGTACATGCCTGCAGTATCAGCTACTTGAGAGGCTGAGGCAGGAGAATCTGAAGTTTGAGTCCAGCCTGGGCGATTTAAAAACCCTATCTCAAGGTAAACAGTAAAAGGAACTGGAGATGTGGCTTAGAGGTGGAGATCCCAGGGTGCTATCCACATTAAAGCCCCTCTCTGCAAACTCACTAATATCCAGGTATGAAGCCCCCTTTCCCCCGCCCAGCTCCCTACTCAGGGTCCATGTTTGCTCCTGGAGGCCTCCTGCCATCCTTTCTCTGCGACACTCTCCACTGTCAATCAACAGTGCACAGAGTTCTTTTCTTTCTTCTGATCTCTTTTTCTGCCTTCTTATCATCAGCCAGAGAAGATTCCGTGTTGAGTGTATGTCTGATTAGATCGTCATACTCCGGAAATCTTCCTCTTCTCACCTCCCTGTTACCACGCCACTTACAATGATGAAGAAAGAGATCTCACCATATTCCAAGGTTCTGGGAATGAGAAGTGCCCTCTTGGTGGGATCATTCTAGAAGTTCTGAAACAAAAATGAAATTCTCTCTTTCCTGATCACTGATTTTCACCTCATGTCAGGCATTTTGCTCTATGCTTTATATGTATTAATTTACATAAACCCTGTGAAGCCAGTATCAGCTTATATGAAATAAAAAATTCATATATTACCTTCAGATGTACAGAAGAAATGTATCCTTTTATTCTTAAATCCATCTCTCTTCCTCTATAACTAAATTATTTTTGATCAGTCTAGTAATGTTAATATTAACCAATATTCAAATATTCTATTTGCTAAAAATATTTGGTATCTGTTTCATAAAATGTAGTCTTTTAAAATTTCTTCCATCTCTTGTTCAACTCATGGCCTGGCAGAAGAGCATGGCTTACAGTTCATTGTGTTGGGCACCTGTTCTGGCTAATGCTGCCAAAGCCTCTAGCTCACAGGATGCTTCATGCTTGTTTCTCCTGCCCTTTCCCCATGTTGCCATTTCCCTCTCTCTCTCCTCCCTCCCTCCCTCCCTCCCTCCCTCCTTCCCTTTTCTTCCTTTCCCTTCCTTCCTTCCTTCCTTCTTCTCTGTCTCCTTCCTTCCTTTCTCTTCACTCTTTTCTTTTCTTTTCCTTTCCTTTCTTTCTCTCTCTCTTTCTCTCTCTCCCTTCCTTCCTTCCTCTCCCTTTTCCTTTCCTCTTTTCTTTCGCTCTGTAATTTTTAGCACCCTGGGCTCAGCCTTGCCTAAGCCCTTGTTAGCACTGCAGAATATTCTAATTTGTGCAGGAGCCTTTCTGATTTTATTCTTCCCCTAAACTGTTCAAATGTACTTCCCATTTTATTACTGCGTTCCAAAGGAGAGGGAAACTGTGGCATGTATGCTGGATTGCCTATATTCTCTTCTGTTTATTTCCCTTGCTTTTGCAGAGTAAACCTGAATCTGAAGGGAGCCAGTGTTTCTTTCCTGTGTCTTCTCTCTCTGTTTGAGGTGCTGTCTAGTATATGTAGGCTGGAGGACTGTGTTCCACTATCTATCACGTCACAACTTCCTATGATTACATGTTACCAGGGACTCGCGATAGAAGTGTAAGAAAGATGAAGACAGTGTTTCTCAATATCAGCACCACCAATATGTTTGGCTAGATAACTGTCTTGGGGTTTTCCTAATGTATTATAAGATGCTAGCAGCATCTGCTACATGCCAGTAGTGTGATTCCTTCCATTCCAGCAGTATCAGCCAACTCTATCTCCAGACATGGTCAAATGTTCGGTGGAAGGTAAAATCATCTTCATTTGAAAATCACTGATTTAAAGAAAAGGGTAAATAAAGTAAAGGGATTAAAAATATAACACACCCATTAGGCATCCTACTTTCAGGTTAAAGAAAAATTTTAAAGGTCAGCCATATTTCATGGGGCAAAGAAACAGTAGTCAAGTCTCGCTTCAGATCCTGTCTCTACTGCCAATGGACAATCTCATTCTTTCTCTTTGGTCTGGTCCAAGCAAGACGAGCCTCTGGTGACATTAGCATCACAGGAACTTGGAGTGATAAAGGGTGATAAGAATTAGCAAACTCATCCATCTTTTTGAGTACCTGCCCCTGTAATGTAATGAGGATTACATCAGGCTGATTTATTTGGCAATAGCTCCTACAGAGGAAAGGAGGGCAGAGAGAAGGAAGGGAGCCCTTAAAATTGCAACGTGCTTGATTATGATACTGAAGTGGAGTAAGTGGCACTTACTTCGGACAAACATAAAATTTGTATGCCTCTGATTGGCATGTAAAGTAGGATTGTATCTTGTATATTACATTTCTTGTGTCTTTAACAAAAACAAGAGTGTTTTAAAGAAAATGCTCTTATTCCTTAAAAGAATATTTTCTAAACTATTTGCATACTAGAAACTTGAAGGCTTGTCCAAGTGCAAGGGTGTGACATCATTCTGGCTCTCTCAGGTCTCAGTGCCCAGCATAGGACTTGTTGGCATGTATGTAGCTGAGAAACTTCTATTGAATAAACTCATCCTGGCCCAGAGCCAGATCCTCTCAGTTTGGGTCAGTAGCCACTAGAAGATCTTGCAGTTAATATTTCCCCTTCACTTTTTCTATTTGTTTTCTTTTTTAGGAAAGAATTATCTGAAGTTTAGTCTGTGGTGACCATTGACCTATAGATGGAGAACTCCCTTCTTGGGGCAGGGACAAGCATTATTTGTGACACCCTGGGAAGCTATTTGAATAGTAAACATTTGGGAAAGATCTGGTTAATTAGGAAGCTAGATCTACCTAGAAATACTTGCAAGTGATAAAACCTATGCTCTGAAATTATAGTCTTGAATTCAAAAGACAGCTTCACAATTCACTGGGCAAGTCACTTCCCTTAGTTTCTTTGTTTGCAAAATGGATAATCTTTAACATGCAATAATGTTGCAAACTCATTTATATTAATATAAAGCAGATAGCAGGTAGGTATCTGTATAAAATACTAACTTTAATTAGACTGAATTATTGTGGTATATCTCTGTATCTTTAAACTCTAGAAATGACAAAATGTTTTGTTTTCCTCTCAAAAAACTCATCAATTTATTAAGCGCCTCACATTGTATTTCATAGTCAAGTTTCTTTTTGGAACTCCTTCCCCTTAAATAAAGCATTTAAACCACCTAATTAAAGGTTTTTCTCATATACTAGTGAAAATAAAACATTAAAACTACCTTGTGATAATTTTAAGGTTTTATATTTCATTGGCTTGTAACAATCATTAATCAAATATTCTTCCACTCTAGTCTTATAAGAAAATTATGCCTCTGCAAAAAAAAAAAAGAAAAAAGAAAAAGAAAACAAAACAAAAACCCATCTCATTCATGGCCTTTAGAATGGAGAAGCGTATTTTACATGGCAGCATCACACAGGAGGCCACAAAGACCATGGTTCTGTGAGGTTCTGTGCAGATTTATTGCTTGGGTTGCTCCTACATCCGCCACTAGCCATGTGGTGTTATTTGTTCAGCCATTCTCTATCTCAGGGTTTCATCTATGAAATGGAATAATAATGATACTACCTAACTCAATGGAAGTTTGAAAGGATTGACATAGTTAATTGCTGTGTGTTGGATCGAAAGCGTTCTCTAAGCGGCTCGGGTACAGAAGGCGAGCATTTGGGAAGTGATTGGGTCATGAGGCCACAAACTTCATCAATAGATGAGCCCACTAATGTTTCATAGCCAAAGGGGCTATTAGGAGGGAAAGGCTGACAGAAATGGGTCACGGTGGCATGAGTTTGGGGACTATATTTAGTCCCCAGTCCCTTCCTTTCTAGCTCTTTCCTTCTGTCTCTGCCTCCTGTCTACCATGAGAGGAGCCACTGTACGCTACCACAGGCTTCCCACCATGATGTTCTACCTCTCCAGAGGCCCAGAAGCAATGGCACCAAGTACCATAGACTGAACCCTTTGAAACCATGAGGCAAAGTGAACTAAAATGTTCTTTCTCTGTTTTTCTTGGGCATGTCATTACACTGACAAAAAGCTCACATGTTAATACATTTGGATTGCTTTAAATAGTGACTAGATTATGATAAATAGTATTTGCTGTTACAATTTTTGAACACTAGGGCTTGCCATTTTTTTCTGCTACTGTAGAATTGAAGAATAGCTTTCTCAGGCCTTTCCCCACATCCCACTTTTCACATGCACATCCACGCAGCATGCCCTCTCTGTACCAGGGCCTCCTCTTACACCCCTAAAGCATACTTCCATGGAACGCCTGGTTAGAAATTTAATCTGGTGAGGGCAAAAAATTCAACTTTTAGGCCAACACCAAAAATTTTAGATGAATTTTGTAGACTATAACTTTGTATAACTTCCAAATACATGTCCCAGTTCTTTGGAGAAGACATCTTGCCACATATTCAGTGTCCAGCATGAATGCAGAAGAAGCAGCAGGGTATGTGTCCTTTTCAATGAATTGTCCACGATGCTTTGTATTTAGGAGGATGCACAGAAATACTTTGTAAAATTACATAGTTCAAAATGTTCAAAATGTGTTATGAATTTTTTTCCTTTATTATATTTGCAACACTGTGGAATGCATTTCAGGCTTTCACTGGGGCTTGCAAAGTAGTCAAACAAAAGAGGAATATAGGAACTGTCCATTCGAAGGCAGGTGATAACAAAGCATTGTTCAATAATAAAATAATCGATTAATAAAATTATCATTAAATAATACAATTAAATTAGATAAAATTTGGCCAGCTTCTATTGTCACCATGTTTCAGCAACTTTAATCAATGTCAGTGAAAAAAATCCTTCTTCATAAAAATCATTCTTTTGGCCTAAAGGCTAAATAAATGCTATAGCTGCTGGGGAGTGTTTTACTATATACCTAAGTCACGAATTAACACATTTTAATACATATCTTAATAACATTGTGTTCTGCTGGGTGTGAAACTGTGACTCCTAGTGATACAGCTGGCCCCTGAGTGTGCTCAGGAATACACATTCATTTTCATAATGAGCAGTAAGAGCAAGTAAGTAGGCAAAACAAAATGACTTAGACTGGTATCAAATGCAGTCCTTGTCTTCTACTGCTGTCATTTTATATATATCTGTATTTAGACATCAAATTGGAAACAAAGACAACAAAATGGGTGTAAAGATGAAAAAGAGTATTTGAGGTGCTTCGATCCTGTCTTTCTAGATGCAAACATTCGGTGAGATTGGAAAGAGGATGGCTAGAGAGGAAAGAAATGCTAAGAACTTACCCGCTTAGGGCAGGGGATGCAGTAGCATGCTTGCTTAGCATCCTAAGACCCCGGGTTTTATCCCCAGCACCAGAAAACCAAAGTACTTATTTTATACCTTTCCCTCTTATTAATTAATATATTATAACAAATTATATTCTTAAAATGTAATAGAAAGGGTAGTGGTGTAGCTCAGTGCGAAGCTTATACTTACATGTGAGAAGCACGAGATTCAGTTCTCTCCATCAAATAATAATTTATAACTAATCTATTAATAGTTTTTCATTTACTGACATGGTTCTGGATTGGCAAAATTCAGTACATGTTTTTCTGTTATTTTCCTAAGTACCACTGAAAATAACATGGTTACAGACTAAGGAAATGCTGAAAACTTGCCCACTCAGGCCTGGGGATGTAGTAAAGCGTTTGCGTAGCACGCTCAAAGCCCTCGGTTCAATCCCCAGCACAGAAGAGCAAACAACTTACCCGCCGTGCGTGTTGTACAGAGTTGGTATCCTTCTGTGTGTGAATGTCCCTGTGCCGTCACAGCCTCCTTAGACTGTCCCTTTACTGAGGAGAAACTATTTGGTAAATGCTGACTGTGATATGATTTCATCTTTGTTATTATGCCTTTAAGCAGGTCAGTTTCCAGTTGTAAAAATGACCCTGTATTTCACAGAAATAAACCCTGTTTGCTTTTCACAGTCTTATAATCGTTCTTTCACATTAAAATGTGAAAGTAACTCCCGTGTTAATTTGCACAGAAGCATAGACACCTTTTTTTACTAATATGTGACTTTTGTTATTAACTATAATAATCATCCATCAAAGGCTACAATATGCTGAGATTTAACATAATGTATTGTTCCTTACATCAAGGAATTTGCATTTAAAATAGAATAGAGCATACAGATGGTGAGGAGAATGGTGCCAAACGTGGTCTCTCACAGGGAAAATGACTTTTGAAAAAATGAGTGCACACAGGTACACAAATGTGCGGTAGTACCGTAGAGTCATGAGACGGGTTATTAATGTAGCACATAATTACCTAAATGTCTGGCGTTCTCTTCAAAGAAGGCTCTTTGGGGAGCATGTACATATTTCCACAGAGCCGCCTTTGTTTATGTCGTGTTTGAAACTTGCTTTTGAGTGTGTGCTTTAATTTTCAGTTATTGGTATATGCCGTGATATATGATACGTCACCATATGGCTCCACTCAGATGTACTCTGGGCTCCTGAATATAGTTTAAGTTTCTTAAAGGCAGAATGTAACGTTAAGAAGTGGATAGCACAATTTAATACCACTTATTATGATCAGACACAGGACAAAATGTGTGAGTGGGTCAGTGCTTCTCCGCCTTCAGGTTTTGTGATGGAAAAGCTGGAGATTTTCACAGTGAATGAATTTTCGCTGCAAATGCGTCTAATTCCCTGAAGCCCGGTTTTATGCCTGCCCACTCTTGTGGACTCGCGGGCAGTGGGAGCAGGGTGATCCCGATCGGAGCCCCCCCCCCCCCATCTCCTGGAGCCGGCCAGCCGGGGAAGCCGCGGTAAGCAGAGGCGGCCGCAGAGCTCGCTGCCTGTGTTTTCTCAGTTTTGCCACAACACTGCTTCATTTTTCATTTAACGAGTGTTTACCCCTAAAGGCTCGTGTCCACCTTATTATGCAAAATGCATGTAGTCCATCTTCAAGAGTCGCCAAAGTCTGAACGCTTTCAGCGTTGCAAGTCTAAAGTCGCCTTTAAGATTCAAGGCAAACTCTGCACTCTGAGCACCTGTGAAAATCCAAAAAGAAAATTAAATCCTTCCAATGTAAAGTGGCATAAGGTATTCACATCCCGTAAGACAGAAATACGGGGCAGAAAGGAGGGGGATCAAAACAAGACCGAAATCCTGGTGTCCAGGCTGGGTGCCACCTCAGGATCTTCCGGTCTCAGCATCCTGGATTGCTGGAATTACCAACATCCGAGTGTTCCAGTTATTTTAAATGTCTGTCTGTCTGTCTGTAATTGATCTATATATCTTTACCACCTATCCATACATTCAAAAAGATAGAAATCAAGGGGTGGCAGTGCTCAAAGCTCTGAGTATCAGTTTCAAAATAATTCATCATCAGATTTAATTGAGAGTGTACAGAAGTAGCTGCATCAAAATTGTAATTTGAGAAACGTGAAAGCATGTGCTGCTCACACTATGTGTGTTCGTTATGCAGCGAAGAAAGTCGATAGCCTGAATTTGCACTATCCAGTCACAAGTTTTTAGTGACCTTGTTGCAGACATTGTCGTTGTTCTAGTTAATAGATACAAGGCAATCCTCATTTTGAGGTAAGTAGCCCCAGTGTCTAAAGCTGGAAGGTGCCTATTTCATGCTATGATTGTAATTTGGTCCAAGAGTAACCAGGCAGGATATGAGACTCGATGTGAGTTGCAGATGGACAGACTGAGGAAGTGGGCAGCATTTTCTGGGAATGTTGGTGCAGAGTCTTCGATCTGACTGCATGTGAGTGCCAGCTCAGTTTTACTACCAGCTGGCAGAGCCTGCCCTCCTTCCTGGCTGAGTAGCCCCCTAAGTGTATGTAGAGCCAAGAGCAGCATATGGACTGCGCTCCTGCTTGGTTCAATTGGTACCTGCCTGAGCCTTTCCCATCATTCATTTTGAGGTAAGTAGCCCCTTAAGTGTACCTGTACCTCCCTGTTCTTGATTAGGTCATATGGTTTGATGCAATAATGGCTATTGTTTATTTTTCTTTTGAGGAGATATGCTGAGAATTAAACACAAGGCCTCTTGCATGCTAAGTAAGCACCCTACGCTACACCCCAGCATCTATTTATCTATCTTCTGGACCAAGTTATAAACTACTTTTGTGCAGAACTTTTTTTCATTTCTGTATCCCTAAAGCCTAGTACACTGCTTGCTACACAGTAAACCCTAACAAAGTATGTTTAAATGAATACACGATGAATGGATACAAGAACATAAGAATACCCTTTTTCCACTTTGCCACATCTGATATAAGTCTGTGGGTCCTGATGCAGGAAATATGTATTTCTAGAGATCATATGCCAAGTTTCACCTTATGAGGCACACAGGGAAGCTGACTTGGAGATGGAGATTGGCATGCGGAGGAGCGCTCAGCAGTCAAACATTTGTAGGGAAAGTGCAGGCAGGAAGGAGAAGAGGGAGCAGTTGTTCCAAGTCACAAATGCTAAAGGTTATGAATCTCAAAAACGGCACCATTCCCTCAGGTCCTCTCTCTTTCCTGCTCCCTATCTGCTGGTTGAACTCCCGGTCACATCCAAAATTCCTATCAGCTCCCCATTGGCATTCCTACCCTATCTGGGACCTGTAATATATTTCTTATGTTACATAAATTTTGGTGTCACGTTCTCATTATGTCCTATCAGGCCAACATGATCAAACCTAACATTTCTCTGGTCAGGACTCACCTCAGGAGTGTTTCATGGTTTATAAGCATGATCAAGACAAAGACCTCAAGACCAAATCAGAAAGAAACTATAGCAATAAAATCACATCATGTATTAGAAATTGTGTATGTGAGAAGATCTTTGTAAGTACTTCCTGAACCATCCAATCCTAAAAAGACGATATAATTCTCTGATTTAGGAAATCATCTTTCATAAGCAGTGCTGGAAGAGCTGTTAAGTCGAGATGGATCCCAGGCTCCATCCTACACTTCATGTGCCATTCTAGGGTGGCTGTCAGGGACACAGCCCTGATAACTGTGTCTCCCCTGAGGCCAGGATCAGACTGTCCCAAAGCCAGCTGACATCTTGGACATCTGCTCTGGCACACACTCACTGCTTCAGTCCCCACTCTCACTTTCAGAAGGTAGCAAATGCTTTGTCAGAGATTCGGCTTCTGTGTGCCTCTGTGCTCATGCCGCCAGGCGCCAATCAAAAGGAGATCCGCTCAGCAGGAAAATTCACTGCATCATAAATTTGTAATCCATTTTTCTCCATATGCTCTGACCAACTTATGATGTTCGTAATTAAAACTTTATGCAGACTTATGGCCATGGAGACAGGTTGATTCAGCACAGGTTGTAGAGCGTCATAAATCACTACAGCTTATTGTATAATTGGGCCCTAATAATTATTCTGTCAACGTTAAGAAGGGCTGGCACTGGGCAGAAGTGTGAGGCAGATGCACTCTTCTTTCAGGGCTCTGCCTTTCTATGTGACAACCTTTTAGTACCAACCCTTGACTCAGTGGCTTTATTCCATGTTTTTTCTGCTTCCCAAAGGTGGATGTTATTGTTTGTTTTAAAGTATCAAATTTTTCTACATGCTTCCTGGCTCCATTAAACTATGCTGCTAGGAAGAAATTTCTGCCTATCATGTCTCCCAGCAATCTGAGTTGTGCTGTGTGCAGTGACACTAACGCTTATATATCTGTTTACTTCACATGGCCTCGTGGTGGGTCCAGCAAATGACCATCAGGTCTGGTCTATCTGGATAGCATCATGTGCCTCAATTCCCTGCTCTTTCAGTCACCTTTGAAATGATCTCTTTCCTCTTTCTTCTATTGGCATTAGTGACAAGTTGAGGTCCTGGGAAAGTACACGTGGATTGTGGCTTTATACTATATAGATTTGTCACTTGTTAGCTGTGTGATTCTCAATGTTATGTAAAATCCTAACAATAGTGCTTCTAGCTGCACAGTGAGATTAGGCAAATATGGTGGGTTTTTGTCCTGGCTTTTTAGCTTTGTATATTTATGCAAGTTATCTAAATTCTTTGAACCTCCTTTTTTCTTAACTATGAAATTGTGAAAATAATACCCAAGTCAGGATTTTTTTGCCTTTCTTATGGGGATGAGAATGAACTAATATATCTGTAATTCTTGTCATCAGTATGGGCTCAGTGACTTTGTTTTCCATTTTTCTCTTTCTAAAATTTTAGTGACATGATGGGTTATTTATATTAGTGATGAGTGAATGACACTGAACATTTCATGGCCCTTCAAAGGTCAAGGTTTGGGAACTGTTTAATGTTTTGGGAACTGAGGTTGCTGTTCAGTTCTTGCAGTATAAGAATTCAAACACTAGGGCAAACTATCTTGAAGACAGTTTTAAAAGTCATCATGCAACCACAGAATTGACATTGTATAATTTTGTTGTTAGCAAATTTATATACAATTAGAATAGAATGTTTTAGGTAAGGTGAGGCTACATGGAGAGACCACTCGCAGCATCAAGGGGACTGTCTTTCTGTGTGATTCTCCTGGTGATGCTTGCACTCTGAACTCTACCAGCTGCTCTTTCAGGTGACGTGGGGACACATCTGTGTTGTAGGAAATCAAAGAGGAAGCTTCTTTTAAGGCCTTGGTACTGGGAGCAAAAGTCTTTCGTAGTCAGTCATTTAAATCCCAATCATTAATATGTATTCAGAGAAATAACTAGCTAAGTGAAGTTCAGTCATTTTTATAAAAAAAAATTGCCGCTGCCCCTTGACATATGATGAGTTACATGCTGATAGTCTGTAAATTGAAAATGTCTTAAATTGAATGTGCATTTAATTCACCTTCTGAACGTCCTAGTTTCGTAACACAATGTACTATAAAGTATTGACTGCTTCTGCTTTTGTCACATGGGTGACTGGGAACTTTGGCTCACTGCTGCTGGCCAGCACTGCAAGACCTGATCTACCACGTATCACTAGCCCAGGGGAGATCAAAAGTAAAAGTGCGGCTCCTACTGAATGTGCATCCCTTTCACACCACCGTAGAGTTCAAAACTGTAGGTCGAATCATGCCAGTCAATGATCATCTGTAATCATTTTGATAAATTTCAATTATTAACCCTAGTGATGTGCTCTGTTATTAATAAAAAAATGCTTCAGAGAACATGCTGTAGATTGACATAGACCTGGATTCTGTAACAGATCCATTATATTATCATTATCTTTATTACGTCTTTGTTATCTTCATTTATTGTGGTTAACAATATTCTTTCTGACATCTTACAATTGCTCATACTTTTTTGTTTAATCTGGATTTTTGGTCAAATATAACTTTCTCAGTGAAGCTCGCTCTGAAGAAACCTGTTTAAGATTGCCAACCCCGCTATGACCTTAATATTACCTGTTTATCTTCTGTTTGATTTTAATCTGTAACACTTACCACCACCTGGAAAAATAGTGCACTATGTTTTCTGCTTATTTTTGGTTTATCTCATGTGCTTAGAGTGTAGGCTGCTACCCCAAGTGTTGTCTGTGATGTTGAATATAATAGCACATTGACTAGTGCCAGGCAAATAGTAGACACTCAATGATTTGTTGAATTAGTCCTTAATATAGAGCTAAAGATGCATTTCTCAAGTAGTTATTTGTGTGGCAAATGAGATGGTTCGTGAAAAATATATAATAAAACACAATCTATTATAAGTACCTATTGCCATTATTCTTCCTTCATGCAAATCAATATTCAAAATGAAAAAAAAAAGATTTTTAAATTTAAAATACTTCTTAATGTTTTCTTATCCCCTTACCAAAAAAAATTTGTTACCCTCTTCTCTGGGCAGAGGAGAATGTAGATGAGTTGAAGAAGAGCTTTCAATAACTTCTGCATTGAATCTTCACAGTCATTTTAGAGAAATGTACCTGAGTTCCATGAATGTTGACAGTAACCTTTTCTGTCTACAGGAGTCTACAAGGCAAATCCTTCCCTGTCCCTAGAGGGAAGAGGAGGAAATGATGCTGGTCCCAGAGACAAACCTGGTCTTGCTACTGTGTAGCAGCTGTCTCTCCTGGCTGAGTCAGCCTCGGTCTTCTCTCCAGCTCCATCTCCCTCTTTGCTTTCCCTCCTCTGTCCCTCATTCCTTTCTCTTCCCTCTCAAACACCTGATGCAATGATACTGACCCAGACACCTAGACACAGTATGCATTGCCACATGCTAACTCTGAAGAGTACTGTCAATTTGGAAGGTAATGTTTTCCTCACAATAGAGCATCTGCAGCGAGTAGTTTAAAATGAGTTTCTTCCACTATTAGAAATTGTAATCTTATGTGACTCCAAGCCCGAGCCCAGAGAGATTTGATGAATGTAGGCAGTAGCAATGGGAAATCATGTCTGCTACTGTTTGAGAGTCAATGCTTTGCCTAGATGTATTCTGATTCTTTTTTTTTTAAATTATTGATTGTGATAAATGTACAAAGTACATTTTTGCCAGATCATGCCAGTGGGCTTGAAGACTTTGGATACACAGGTATTTAAGTTCTTCTAGATCAGAGGGAAAAGTCTTTCACTGGAGAAAAGGTCATGGCGGCCTGCAGAGGCATGGAGACCACTATAGAGTATCTATGCTCCATGCTAAACCAAGAGGAGTTTTCACAGCTAGGAAGCTGGGACCAGGAATTCTCCACATTGCTCTTTAAGACAGAGCACAATACAGGATGTGAGGGCCAAAGACCCAACCAGATAATACTGTACATTGGCGGTCTGAGAGATTTCTTTGATGTGCTTCATGAGTTTGTGAGGTGTAGGTGGCTGCTTGAGGATTAGGGGATTTACAATGCTAACACTTTCTCTAAACCCAGTTCCAAAACCAAACAAAATGAAATGTCAAGGCTTTTGAGTTATCTGCTGTTTTTATTTAACTATGTCTCATAGCTCTATTATTGAAGAGCTTTGGTCTTTATATGATTCAGGGATCTACTTTGATTCAGATAGAATTTCCTGGGTGTAAACATGTTTGAGGAACAGTGCTAACTCTTAGTTGAAGGGTGAGTAATCTCAGGTGATGAAGGCATGACCCCCGTAATAGCTAACTGAAGGCAAGCTTAGATTCTGTGCTGCCATGTAGCTCAATATCTACCATGAAAAGACTCCTGTTAGAAAAATGGAGAAAAGAGCCAGTAGGGACTTTGACAGGTAAAGAGAATGGAGAAAGAGACATTTCAAAGCATAGTCATTTGTTTTACTTAGTTATGTTAAAAATTTTCAGATGTAGTACCCTTTATACCTTACTAGATAGGACTCTTTTCTGCATTGTTTCCTGGTATGACTAATAAAGTTTGTAATTAGTTTTATTATTATGTTTTTACCACAAATATAATGGTATCTTCTGTTTACTAGTGAAATGTTAATTAATATTCCCTTAATACAAAATTCTTCCTTTACCTAGGAATGAGTGTGGGGGCAATACTAAGCAATTCCTCATGAATTAATAAGAAATAATTATTGAAATGTATATTTAATCTAAGAATTCCCCCAAAATACTATTCTCATGCTACTACACCTAAGTGTCGTATCTGTATTTAATACAGTATTCCATTTCACCTCACAGTTGACTTGTCAAATCATTCCTCAATATCATTTGATTGCTTTAACAGTCTCTTTGGTTTCACAAGTTAGATTTCTTTTCATCTTTGAATCAGGAATTAATATATAAAACATTGGGTGCTATTAAAACAATTCATTGGTTGCAACTTGGAAGCTCACAATAAATGTGGTATATATATTTGGCAAATTAATCTGGATGCCACTAGGACAATTTTTGGTGAGCAATTAAATTTTGGTGGTTTAATGTACAGGCAAATGGAGACAAAGACAAATGTTTATTTCATTGGATGCATATGAATATATCTTGTGGAAATATGGCCAGAGTTAAAGCTAATTTTATGAATAAGTTTAATAGCCACTCTATGTAACGTTTGAGCTTTGGTGCTAAAGGTATTTTAATGTATGTAATAGTTTGGGTTCTTTTTTCCTAATTGTTCAAATGAAGAACACGAATCAGAGAAATTTATGACTCTTGTACAGTGTCACAGGTACAAAACACAAGTGACGAGAGTGAAAACTCAAAGCCAGAATGATATGACCAGAAATGAATGTTTTCTTTTAGTATACTCCTTTGGTAAAGTGAATAATAGCCTCAAACTCATGGTAGACATGTTCTAATCCCTGGAACCTGTGAAGTTACAACATGGCCAGGAGAAAGTCAAGTTGAAGATGAAACTAAGCTTGCTAATGATCTCACCCTTTAATAATCTAAGATTATCTTAGATTTTCTGGGTGGTTCTGTTGTAATGATGATGAAGAGAGAAGCCAGTGAGGAAGAACAGAAGAGAAGGAAACATGAGAAAGACATGAATGATCACACTGACTTTGAATATTGAAGAGGGTCTGGCAGACTGCAGAAACTGGAAAAGAAATGCATCCCTGTCAACACCTTGTTTTTAGCCCAGTGAGATGCTGTCCACACTTCTTCAGTGAAACAAGATGTTCCTTTGTGCCTGATGGTAATCACGTTCATAGGGCTGCAAGTGAAAGTGAACAGAGAAATTTATCTAAAAGAAAATAGCAGGTCTGTTGTGAGCCAAGAGAAAACTGGAAGTCTGGAGGTGAAAGGTGCATTATTAATTAATGTCACAGTCTTAAACACAGCAAATATTGAATAAATATTTGCTTAATGTATAAATAAAAGGATGAATGGATGAAAAGCCTACAGACCAGCAATTATATACCAATTTTCATTTCATCAGCTTCATAGAAATATAATTGCTATTTTAGAGGTGAAATGTCCCATTGTTTTAATTTGAATTCCTTTGATTACTTAAATTAGAACTCTTTCATGTGATTATTAGCTATTTATATATTCTGTGTTATGGATTATCTTTTGACTAGTAAGAAATTAAGGTCTTTATTTAATTTTAGTTTTGTAAGCTCTTTAGAGAGTACAGCTATTAACCTTTATTTGCATGACTTTTATGAAGCTAATATTTTCCAGTTTGTTGATTATCTTTTAAGACTGTTTATAATACTTTTTGTAGTGCATATTTATTAAATATTTTTAATCAAATCTGTTGAGTTTTCAACTTGGTGACTTACTCAGTTATTTTTAAATTGCAATCCTTCTGGCATGTATTTTAAGTAGTATGAGAAGGTAAAAATGTATTTTGGCCTGTAATTGGCCTGTTACGGTAACATTTGTTGTGTAATTTTCTATTTCCCTGTAATTCATTTTGAACTTCTTTTTTTTCTTTAGGCAAGTAAGATTTTGTTCATTTTTTGGTAGATTTTATTTTAAATTTTATTTGAATGGTACATTTTAGATGTACATAGTGATAACATTCATCAGAGTGAATTTGTACCAGTACATGATATATCTTGCTACTGCTTTTTTTCCCATTCCTCTCCCCTCCCTTCAACACCTCCTCCCTCCTATTTATAAAAGCTTTGTTTCCATTTTTTTCTATTCTTTTTTCTCTTCTCTCTGCTCCTTTTCCCCTCCCCTCCCTCCTTCCCCTTCCCATTTGAATAGTTCATTACCTTTCCCAATATAATACACTTTAGTCCTTATTTATATTTTCCATTTCTCACACCAGAGAAACAATGTGGTATTTAAACACATGTGCCTGATTTATTTCACTTAAGAGTATGGTCTCGAGATGCATCCATTTACCTACAAATAACTCATACTTATCATTCTTTATGGCTGAGTAGTACTCCATTGTATAAAAAAAATCCATATCTTTATCCATTCATCGATTGATGGGCATTCGGATTGTTTCCAAGATTTAGCTATGACAAACTGTGCCGCTATAAACATGGGCATGCATATATGGCTGTAGTGTAAAGCTTTTAATTCTTTTGGGAAGATACCAAGAAGGGGAATACTTGGGTCAAATGGAATCTCTAGTCTTAGTTTTTTGAGGAATCTCCACACTGATTTCCATAGCAGTTGCACCAGTCTTCATTCCCACCAACAGTGGAGAATGGTTCCTTTTTCCCCACATCCCCTCCAGCATTTGTTATTGGCTGATTCATTAACAATAGCCATTCTTTCTGGAGTAAGATGGAGTCTCAGTGTTGTTTTAACTTGTATTTCTCGAATGACCAGTGATGTTGAACATTTTTTTCATGTATATTTGCTGTTTCTACTTCTTCATCTGAAAAGTGTCTATTCATTTCAGCTGCACATTTTTGGACTGGGTCTTTAAATTTTGGGGATTTGATTTTTTTGAGTTCTTTACATAATTGAGACATCAGTCCTTAGTTGGAGGAACAGCTGGGAAAAGTTTTTTCCCACTCTGTTGGTGGTTTCTTTGCTGTGCAAAACCTTTTTAATAAGATCAGGTACCAGTTGTTGATTCTTTATGCTATTTCCTGGGCAACTGGGGTTTTGTTCATAAAGTCTTTGCCTACACCTATGTCTTCTAGGGTTCTACCTATTCTATCTTCCAGCAGGTTTAGTGTTTCTGTTTTAATATTTAGATCTTTGATCCACTTTGATTTTAGCTTAGTGCATGGGGAAAGATACAGGTCCAGTTTTAATCTTCAGCATGTGGAGAGCTGGTTTTTCCTGCACCATTTATTAAAGAGACTGTCTTTCTTCAAGTGTTAGTATTTGGCCCCTTTGTCAAAGGTAAGGTGCCTGAGAGTGTTTAGACTTGTTTCTGCATCTTCTAATCTGTTCTATTGGTTTTCAGTCCTGTTTTTTTTTTTTTTTGGTCAGTACCATGCTGTTTTTATTACAGTAGCTTTGTAACATAATTTCAGGTCAGGGATTATGATGACCCCTGCTTTGCTTTTGTTACCCAAAATTACTTTTACTATTCTAGATTTCTTCTGGTTCCAAATGTATTTTAGGATTGATTTCTCTGAGTCTGTAAGGTACACTACTGGTATTTTGATTGGGATTGCATTAAATCTGTATAACAGTTATGGGAGTATGGCCATTTTCACAATATTGGTTCTTCCTACCCCAAAACAAGGAATATCTTTCAATTTTCTGATATCTTCTTTAATCTCCTTTTTCAAAGTGGTGTAGTTTTCAATGTATAGATCTTTTACTTCTTTTGTTAGATTGATTCCTTATCACTTCAGTTTTTTGGATGTTATTGTGAAAGGTGCTGTTTCCCTAATCTCTCTCTCGGTGAGTCTGTTATTTGTGTACAGAAATGCTATTGATTTTTGAGTGTTGACATTGTACCCAGCTACTCTGCTGAATTTAGTTATTAAATCTAGAAGTCTTTTGCTGTAGTTTTGGGGATCTTCTATGTAGAATGTCATGTCATCTGCAAATAATGATAATTTAACTTTTTCCTTTCCTATCCTTATTCCTTTTATTTCTTTCTCTTGTCTAATTGCTCTGGCTAATGGTTCCAGAACTATATTGAATAAAGTGGTGAGAGCAGACATCTTTGTCTTGTTCTAGATTCTAGAGTGAAAGCTTTCAGTTTTTGACCATTTAGTATGATGTTGGCTGTTGACTTATCATAGATGGCTTTTATCAGATTGAGATAAAGACCATCTATTCCAATTTTCTGTAGTTTTTTATCACGATGGGTGCTGGATTTTGTCAAATGCTTTTTCCGCATCTATTGAAATGATCAAGGTTTTTGTCCTTGTCTCTGTTAATATAGTGTTTCAAATTTATTGATTTGCATATGGTGAACCATACCTGCATCTCTGGCATGAATCCTACTTGGTCATAGTGTATAATCTTCTTGATGATTTGCTGCATTCTGTTTGCCAGTATCTTATTGAGGATTTTTGCATCTATGTTCATTAATGAGATTGGCCTGTAGTTCTCTTTTTTTGTTGGATCCTTCTCTGGCTTTGGTATCAGGGTAATGCTTGCTTCCAGGAACAAATTTGGGAGTATTGCTTCTGTTTCAATTTCATTACAGACTTTGAGAAGTAGTGGTATTAGATCATCTCTGAATTTCTTGTAGAATTCAGCAGTGAATCCATCAGGACCTAGGCTTTTCTTTGTTGATAGGTTCTTAATTACTTCTTCAATTTCAATGGCTGATATTGGGTTATTTAGATGTTTTATATCTTCTTGGTCCAGTTTTGGTAATTCATATGTATCTAGAAATCTGTTTCTCCTGTGTTATCAATCTTATTAGAATAAAGGTTCTTGAAGTAGGTTTTAATGATCTGGATTTCTGTGGGGTCTGTTGTGATTTCAGTCTTTTCATTCCTAATTGCATGGATTTGAGTCTTTTCTTTCCTTTTTCCATAAGGTTGGCTAAGGGTTTGTCAATTATATTTAATTTTTCAAAGAACCAACTCTTTGATTCATTGATTGTATTGTTTTCTTAGTCTCAACTGCATTAATTTCAGCTCTGATATTTACAATGTTCTCCCTCCTATAAGCTTTGGGCTTGACTTGCTCTTCTTTTTCTAGAAAGCTTGAGGTTCAACATTAGGTTGTTTATTTGCACTCACTCTATTTTTCTGATATGGGAGTTCAGTGCTATAAACTTCCCTCAGGACTGCTTTCATTGTATCCCATGAATTCTGGTAGGTTGTATTTGCGTTATCATTCAATTGTAGAAACTGTCTAATTACTTCTTTAATTTCATCTGTGGCCCATTGATTGTTGAGGAAGGTGCTGTTTAATTTCCATGTGTTTATTAAGTTTTTGTGGTTCCTGTTGCCATTTGTTTCCAATTTCAGTGCACTATGGTCTGATTACATGCATGGGATAATTTTGATTCTTTGCATTTGCTTAAACTTGTTCTGTGAGCTAGTCTGTGGTCTGTTTTGGAGAAAGTCCCATGTACAACTGAGAAGAATGTGTATTCTGATGTTGTGGGGTGGAATATTCTGTATACATCTACTAAGTCTATTTGTTCAAAAGTTTCGTTTAATTCTGATATTTCCTTTTGACTATTTGTCTGGTTGATCTATTTATGACAGTAGTGTATTGAAGTCCCCCATTACAGTTGTATTAGTAGTTATTTGATTTTTCATGTCCTTTAATATTTGTTGTATATAGTTAGGTGCTCTGGTATTTGGTGCATATATATTTATGACTGTCATCTCTTCTTCTTGGATTATTCCCTTTACAAGGATGTAGTGACCTTCTTTGTCTTCTTAATCAGTCCTGGCTTGAAATCCACTATCTGCAAGTAGAATAGCTACCCCTGTTTTTCTCAGACTTCCTTTTGCATGAAGTATCATTTTCCATCCTTTGACTTTCAGTCTATGAATTTTTTTTTGAATTAAATGTGTTTCTTATATGCAGCATATTGTTGGTTCTTGCTTCTTAATCCATTCTGCCAGTCTGCTTCTTTTGCATGGTGAATTGAGACCATTTACATTGATGGTTACAACTGATATATGTTGACTTGTTCTTGTCATGTTGTTTTCCTGTTGTTGGTTGCCTGTTTTTCCCCTCTGTTTAACTATTTGCCTTGTCTGAAGGATTCATTCTTTGTGGTGCCTGGAGTTGTAGTCCTCATTGTCTCTTTCTAGAATGTCTTTCAGAATAATTTGGAGTGCTCATTTGGTGGTCATGAATCTCTTCAGGTGTTCTTTGTCATGGGAGTATCTTAATTCTCCATCAATTTTGAAAGACAGTTTTGCAGGGTACGTCAATCTGGGCTGGAGATTGTTTTCTTTTAGGGCTTGAAATACTTCATTCCAAGCTCTCCTTGACTTGAAGGTTTGTGTTGAGAAGTCTGCTGTGATTCTGATGGGCTTTCCTTTATAGGTTATTTGTTTCTTTTCTCTAACCACTTTTAATGTTCTGTTCTTGTGTTGAATTTCTGGAATGTTGACTATTTTATGCCTTGGAGTAGATTTTTGTTGATCATTGCTAATTGTTGTTCTGTGTACCACACTTATCTATATGTCAAGTTCTTTTTCCATACTTGGGAATTTTTCTGCCATTACTTCTGTGAACAGTTTTTTTAGGTTACTTGTACTATCTCCTGCTTTTTCATTGACTCTGATCAATCTTATGTTATTTTTCTTTCTGTCATCTAGTGGCTGTCGGATTGATTTTTCATGGTCCCTTACCATTTTGAAGAATTCTTTCTTTTCAGGATCATTAACCACCATCTTGTCTTCTACATCTGAAATTATATCCTCGTATTTTTTCATTCTCCTGCCTATACTTTCAATGCAATTTTTAATTCCTGGACATTTGTTTGAATTTTTTCATGGATTCCATTTCTTTCCTGTGTTGGGCATTTATGGTTTCCATCATTTTTCTAAGCTCTTCTATTTTTTTATCTGTATCTGCTCTAGAGTCACTAATCATGTCTCTCATTCTGAAAATGATTTCTGTTTTGATGTTTTCTATAGCTTCACTCATCTGCTTTGTTACTTCTGCTATTACTGCTTCCAAGAGTCTGGGTAGGTGGCTTTCAAATTGTTCCATCTTATTACCTCCTGGCTTTGCCTTTGGTGACCTGGAGATCTGAGGTTGCATCTTGTTAGTGTGTCTTCTGATTTTCTATTTTTTGTTTTTTAGCTTAATTCCTGACTTGATACTTCTGAATTGCCTATGGCAGGTGGCTTTATTGTTACTATCAGGAACCTTTTGGAAATGACTACTTCCTTAGAGATGCCTTCCAGGTGTAGCTGGTTTTGGGGTTTTGAGTCTGCTGCAAGATCCTGCCCCTTCAATTTATTGGGGTGAAAAGTTGCTGTCTGTTTGGCTAGCCCCTGGTTCTTTGACCCTTACCTATATGGTTGCTTATGACCCTCTGTCAAGCTCAGTCTTGGCATAGAAGGAAGAACTGATTAGAACAATTCTGTCACCTTGGCTAAAGTGTTACAATCAGCAACAACAATCACATCTGACACAGCCTAGAAAATGATAAACTATTGTAACTCTTGATTTTCCACCTTTAAAAATATGACTAGAGTTATAATAATATCTAAAATAAACCAGAAGCTTGTATACAGTAAATACATATTCAATATGGCAATTTTACCCTCAGGGGGAAAGATATGAAAGGGATTAGGAGGAAAAAAATAGAAAAATGGAACAAGAGATTGGAAGACAAGGAAGGATTATAACTAGTAAAGAAAACAGGAGGGAAAGAGAGAAGGATGAAATAAAAACAAAGATAGAACAAAACAATAACAGAAAAAATTAGAATTTTCATTTTCATATAAAAAGACAAAAAAAAGGAAGGAAAAAAAAAGCAACAACAACAATGAGGGAAAAGAAAATGTCCACTTCCAGGCATGTCCCTGCTATCACTGGTAGACAGAGTAGGCAGGCCTAAGTCCTTGTTGAGTAATCCCAGAAGCAGATTTATAGCAGAGTAATGTGTGTTCCCAGCTAGATTCAATAGCAAGGCTTTACTAATTACCACCAAAGTTCAACCTGGTCTCTGGCTGTGAGGTTAGAACCCAATTTGTTCAGCTAGAGACACACTGTGTGTCTCCCACCAGCTTGGACTCAGTTCCCTGCTGGTTTGAACTTGGCTCCTTTCCCCCTAGCTGACTTGAATTTGAACTCTGCTCTGCCTTGCCCACCTTGCCCTGGCATCAAAAGCCACCTAGAGTTTTTTTGAGTTCTGAGCTTGGCCCCTTTTCAAAATGGCAACTGGCAGATCACCCTCTCCTGGGGGACATATGAGGCCAGATAATTCACCAATCATTTCAGTCTGCTGTGGCTACCACTCCATTCTACTTGTATGTCTTTCTATGTAGGCCTCTGGGGTCACCAGTAGTCACTGTGTGTCTGCAGGCTCAAACCCTGTCTCCCATGCCAAGAGGGGGGACTGCGAGCCAGAACTGTGAGCCAGGACCATGAGCCAAGGCTCTCGGAGAAAATGCCACCTCACTGCCACCTCCTTTTTCTGTGCTGACGTCTTTCCTTTTGCTGTCCCTGTGGGCTTCAACTCTTACTTCAGATCCCTGCTGGGTCCTGGGAACATGCTTCCCTCCTTCTTCTCTTCCCTAAATTGCTATATTCCAGCATCTGGACAACAAATCTTGGAGAGGCTGTTTCTGGCCTGCTCACCACTCTGCCATCTTCCAAATGTAGATTTTTTTTTTTCAAATTTTGTTCATTTTGAACAAACACCTATATAGAATTTCCAAAGCAAAGAGAGGACACAATATGATTTCTGAGAGAGATTATAAAGGTGAAAACCATAACAGAAGGAGTTATTTTCTTAATACAGCAATTCTGAGTTTCTCCAAGCTAACCAGTTTTGGGTGTATAAGGTCTCATTGATGCAAAACTGCAGCTTATATGGTTGGATACTCCCTCTCTCTTTACTTTTCACACCCATGTTGGGATTCCTACAGCTGGTGACACGCCTGTTCACAGATAGTGCTGTCATGATTTTCATCCTTTTGTACCAAGGACCCAGTGGGGATGTCATGTTTTTCAAACTTATTTTTTGACTCTATAGTATATGGTAGTGGAAATACCATGACTGTATATTTTGATACATGTGTGCATGCATTGTGTAATATTTAAAGTAGATTAAAAGTATTTATCTCCTCTAACACTTGTCATTTTTCTAGTTAAAATTTTCAAAATCCTTTCTTGTAGCTTTTTGAAATGTATAGTACATTATAATGATCTATAGTCACACTTTTTAAAAATGTACAGTACATTATCATCACCTACAATAAGGCACTAGAACTTTTTCCTCCTATCCAACTATGAATGAATACTAATTGATTAACATCTCCCATATCCATGCTGAACTTTCTCACTTTACATAAGCCCAACTTTTTTAGAATAAATATATGTGTGAGATCATGCAGTACTTAATTTCTGTGTCTAGCTTTTTTTTTTACTTGTTATAATGATCTCCTGTTCCATTCATGTTGTGATAAAGGAAAACATTTTATTTTTCATGGCTGAACATTGTTGTATTGTCTATCAGTACATACTTTCTTTATCTATTCATCAGTTAGTGACCACTTAGATTGCTTCCATCTCTTGGCTATTGCGGATAGTGCTGCAATAGACAAAAGAGGACAGACGCTTTTTACTGGTAGCCTTTCCTTTGAATATAACCCCAGTGGTGAGATAGTTGGGTCATATGGTAATTCTGTTTTTCATTTTGGGGGGAATTTCCATACTGTTTTCCATATTGGCTGTGCTAATTTACATTCCCATTAACTGTGTAGAGGTTCCTTTTGTCTTTGGCAGCACTTGTTATCTTTAGATTTTTTTTATTTTTATTTTTTATTTTTACCAAGAACGTGTATTGGTACATTGTATACATAATGATCATCATCAACAGGGTTATTTTGTACCTGTACATGATACATCTTGGTTTTCTCCCCTCTTCCCCTCTTCCCCTCCCCTCCCTTCCATTCACCCACCCCTCCCTATTTGCAACAAATGTAGTTACACTTTACCATTTTTTCCCCTTTCATCTTACTTTTCTTTTAACCTTCTTCTTTATCCCCCTTTTCCCTATCTAGTTCTCCTCTCTTTTGAATACTATCTCTCTCTTTTTCTTTTTTAAACATAATATCTATTCTACCACTTTGTCCTTATTTACACTTATGGTTTCTCATATCAGAGAAACAATGTGATGTGTACCAATAAGTGTCTGAATTATTTCACTTAATAGTATGTTCTCAAGGAATATCCATTTACATACAAATGACTCTAGTTTATCCTTTTTTATGGCAGTGTAGTACTCCATTGTGTAGAAAAACCACATCTTCTTTAGCCATTCATCAGTTGTTGGACATTTAGGTTGTTTCCAAGACTTAGCTATTACAAATTGTGCTGCTATGAACATGATTGTGCATATATCACTGTGATATGATGATTTTAATTCTTATGGGAAGATACCCAGCAGAGGAATAGCTGGGTCAAATGGAACCTCTAGTTGTAGATTTCTGAGGAATCTCCACACTGATTTCCACAGTGGTTGGATCAGTCTACATTCCCACCAACAGTGGAGGAGGGTTCCTTTTTCCCCACAGCCCCGCCAGCACTTGTTATTGGTTGATTTCTTGATAATAGCTATTCTTTCTGGAGGGAGATGGTATCTTAGTGTTGTTTTGAAGTGCATCTCTCAAATGACCAATGATATTGAACATTTTTTCATATATTTATTTGCTATTTTTATTTCTTCATCTGAGAAATGTTTATTCACTTAAGATGCCCATTTTTAGATAGGGTCTTTAAATTTGGGGAGTTTGATCTTTTTGAGTTCTTTATATATTCTGGATGTTAGACCTTTGTCTGAGGGACAGCTGGCAAAAATTTTCTCCCAGTTTGTGATTTTTCGCCCTACTCTATTATTAATTTCTTTTGCCGTGCAAAAGCCTCTTAATAGGATGTGGTCCCAAGCATCAATTCTTTGAATTGTTTCCCGTGCAGTCTGAGTTTTATTCATAAATTTTTTTTCGAACCCCTATGTCTTTGAGAGTTCTTCCTATTTTTTTCTCCAGGAGATTTATTGTTTCTGTTTTTGTGTTTAGATCTTTGATCCACTTCGTTATTAGTTTAGTACATGGTGAGAGACATGTATCTAGTTTTAGTTTTTGGCATGTGGTAAGCCAATTTTTCCAGCACCATTTATTAAAGAGGCTATCTTTGTTCCAGTGAGGGTGTTTGGCTCCTTTGTCGAAGATGAGATATTTGAGTGTGTTTGGAGTTATTTCTGCATCTTCTAGCCTGTTCCATTGGTCCTCAGGTCTGTCTTCATGCCAGTACCATGCTGTTTTTATCACAGAAGCTTTATAATACAATTTCAAGTCGGGGACTGTGATGCCCCCTGCATTAATCCTGTTGCCCAGAATTGTTTTTGCTATTCTTGGTCTCTTCTGGTTCCAGATGAATTTCATGATTGCCTTTTCTAATTCTGTGAAGTATGTTATTGGAATTTTGATTGGAATTGCATTAAATCTGTATAGTAATTTAGGAAGTATGGCCATTTTCACTATGTTGGTTCTTCCTACCCACAAACATGGGATGTCTTTCCATTGTCTGAAATCTCTTTCAATTTTATTTTTTAGTGTATTGTAGTTTTCAATGAAAAGATCTTTTACTTGTTTTGTTAGATAGATTCCTAAGTATTTCATTTTTTTCGATGCAATTGTGATTGGAAAAACTTCTGTTATTTCTTTCTCAGTGAGTTTGTTATTGGTATATAGGAATGCTATTGACTTTTGGGTGTTAACTTTGTATCCAGCTACGCAACTGAATTTAATTATTAAATCTAGAAGTTTTTTGGTGGAATTCTTGGGGTCTTCTATGTAGAGTATCATGTCATCTGCAAATAATGATAGTTTAACTTCTTCCTTTCCTATCTTTATCCCTTTTATTTCTTTCTCTTGCCTTATTGCTCTTGCTAATGTTTCTAGAACTATATTGAATAATAGTGGTGATAGTGGACAGCCTTGTCTTG
>PVJO010022429.1:0-28035 GCA_004026905.1 Hystrix cristata | reverse complement strand
TCAGCCTCTCAAGGTCTTGGGACTACAGACGTGCACCCCCACAAGCCACGCTGGTGTCACATTTTCTATTATCTCCTCTCTCTCTCTCTCTCTCTCTCTCTCTCTTTTTGGGGGGGGGGGGTCCTGGGGATTGAATTCACAGTCTTGCACTTGCTAGGCAGTTGCTCTACTGCTTGAGCTACATTGCCAGCCCTTGCTCTCAGATTTTCTTAAAGTCATGGAAGGGTGGCCTGAGCCATTTGCTGGGGTCAAATAAACTCAGGGCCTCAGAGCCTGAAGTCCTGAATCAGGCCACTGGTCACTCAGGGCAGATCCCTCGTCCAGGAAGGCTTTCTGGACTGTCCTGGCTTGGCCTCCATAAACGGTCCTTCTCCGAACGGAGTGTGCCCCTCGGGACAGGCACGGAGGCCCTCTGCTCTGCACCCCCAGCCAGCAGAGGCACGGAGGCCAAGCCCAGCCTGCAGCCCAGGGCTGCACGCCAGGTCCCCTTGGTGTTCCTCTCACTTCGGCCAGCAGAGGGCGCCACAGCCCCACACTCTATCCAGGGGGCCCCTTCTCTGGGGCAGAGCCATCTTCTCGTCCTCCGGAGGCCTGGACGGAGGGCTCTCTTGGCCTTTGAGAACCAAGTCGAGGCTGGCTGAGTGCCCGGGCAGTGGGCCCAGACACTCCCGGCTGCCTGACCTTGGTCTTCTTGCCTTTCCTTCTACAATCTGCTCTGATTCCCATGTGGTCAACTGTGAGTGCTTAGCATGATGGCCACGTGAGGGGCCCAGCTCAGAGCCTGGCAGGGACAGCACGGCCACCATGTACTGGCCAGGTGACTGTGAGTTCACCTCTCTGTGCCTCAGTTTTGTCGTCTGGAAAGTGGGGATAATTCCAGTTCTTTCACAGGACTATCGTGAGAATTAAATAAGTTACTATACACAAAACACTAGGAACCATGCTGAACACAAGTTATCACTGCAGGCAGGGAGTGGGAGGCAGACAGCAGGGCTCAAATCCAGTGTCCAGCTGGGTGTTGGTGCTTATCTGTAATCTCAGCACTCGGGAGGCAGAGGCAGGAGGATCGCTGTGAGTTCAAGGCCAACCTGGGCTACATAGTGAGAGTGTGTCTGCCCCAAGCCTGCCGAGGTGCAGGTGTAGACACTTTCTCTCAAGAATTTGTTTATTTATTTGTGGCACTGGGAATTGAACCAAGTGCCTTAGCACTGCTCTGCATTCCCAGCCCTTTTCATTTTTTATTTTGAGACAGGGTCTTGCTAAGTCACTAAGGTGCCCAGACTGGGCTTCAGCTTTTAATCCTCCTGCCTCAGCCTCCCTCCATGCTGCGATTACAGGCGTGTGTGCACGTTGCCTGACTTTGAGGACGTTGAAAACCTGCTACAGGCAGGAGGCTCCAGTACCTGAGCAGCCCCGGGGCCACGCAAAGCCGGGACGGGGAGCACGGGACCCCTAGGGGCAGCTCAGACCTGAGTGAGCATCGGCCTCCGAAACCGGCAGCTCAGACTTCAGGTATTTGAAGTTTCTGCTCTCACCTGGGTGATGTGCTCCTCGTGACCAGCAGGGGGCAGCAGACGCCTAAGGGCACATAGATGGGGGGGCCGCTGCACCTTCCGGACAGAATTGTTCCCCGCTGCCCAGCAGGGGGCGCTGGAGGGACCTCCAGCTGTGTCCTCTCCTGGTCAACCCCCCCACCCAAAACACAGTTGATGGATTTTCCTGGTTCTCCTGGCGGTGCCCCAGGGGACCCCTGCTCCAGCAGCTCAGGAGGGTTCGCGTGGCCCTAGCTTTGCGGCTGGACGACGTCCCCAGAATCCCCACGCTCCTGCATTCCGTCCTGGGCATGGGGCTGCCCTCAAGGTTGATGCGCGTCCTTGAGGGGGACTCAGTGTCCCTGTCTGAAGAATGGCCACCCTGACGGGCTTGGGAGGAGGGATCAGGACTTAGAAAAGCACCCGACATAAGTAGGTGGTTAACACAGGTTCTTCCTTCCTGCTTTGGAGGCAGGTTCACTGGTCCCCAGGGCTCCTGGGACCAACAGCTTGGTGCAGGCCTGTAACCCCAGCAATGACTTTCCTTGAGAGTAGAAAGCATTTTTATTTTCTTTGCGGTACTGGGGACGGAACCCAGGGTCTTTGCACTGCACTCCATCCCAGCCCCTACCCTGCACCTTGAGACCCAGTCTCACTAACTCACTCAGTTGCTGGACTTGAACTTGTGCTCCTCCTGCCTCGGCCTCCCAGCGTGCTGGGATTACAGATGTGCACCATCTTGCCTGGCTGGAGACCACTTCTTTAAAAATTCCCTCCTCCCAGGTCTCCTCATGATCCTGAGCCCCTTGGCTCAGGACGCATGTTTGAAGCAGCAGCATTGACTCTGGGGACTGCGGGGTGCCTGAGGCCACCTATGGACCACGGGAGAGTTTGAGCCTTGCAGGCTGAGCCCCGAAACACCCTGAGCATCATCCACAGACTGTGGTGTATGGCCACCCCCTCTAGACTGCAATGTTGGCTTACAGCATCCATGCACCCCCTTGCCTTACTGACCACGCACCTGGGTCTGCCTCAGTTTCCCTGGCCTGGACCCTGATTCCCTGCCCGTGTCCTGCAGTAGGGAAGTCCCGGATCCTCCTTCCCGGGTCCTGGCAGCTGGAGGGGTGAATTGCGATGCATCGACCCCCGGTCCTGAGTAAGCCACCGCCTGGTGGCGCTGCTGAGACTCTGAGCCTGGGTGGACGTCTGGGGCCCGACTTTGCCCAGCTCAAGCCTCAAATCCCAACTCCGCCTCTTCTCCCTGCGTGGTCATGGGCTGCGCTCACGAACCGCCATTGTCCTTCCTGGCAGGTGAGGTAATAATGAGCCTGCAGTAAGCAAGGGAGGTGAATCCTGGTGCCGCAAGGTGGGGACCGAGTGGGCCCCCGAAAATGTCAGTTGCCACATTCTCTTGAGCTAAGAGCACTGTCGTTAGGTCCGAGTTCCCCACCTCGGTGCCTCCCACATGCCAGGTCCTGGCCCTCAACTCAAGGATGTCTACCAGTGTGGACAGCGCATTGACGCTCCAGACTCTAATGTAAAAATTTAGTCTCTTCTATGGTTTTTTTTCCCTCTCCAATACTAAGGATTGAGCCCGGGGCCTTTGCACTGAGCTATATCCCAACCTTTTAAAACATTTTTTTGTTTTTTTGAGACAGGGTCTTGTGGTGATCCTCCTGCCTCAGCCTTCCAGAGTGCTGGGATCACAGGCGTGGCATGCATCATTATGCCTGACTTTTTTTTTTTTTTTGCAGTGCTAGGACCTGGAGCATGCAGGGCAATCCCTCTACCCCTGAGCTGAGCCCAGACCTCTCCTGCAGTTTCTGGTGAGCTCTAGCAGAGGGTTTCGGTGGGGCTGTGTACATGACAGATAAGAATTGTTTGCCAGAACCTGGCTAACACCGCTGTAAATGGGCCTTCCTGGGTATTCACTTTTGGTTTCTTTCATTTTTTTTTTTTTGGTGCCAGGGATCAAACTCAGAGCCTCATACTTGCTAGGCAGTGCTGTAAACACTGAGCTAAGTGCCCAGCCTCACTTTTGCTTTCTTAAATCTATTACATTTATTTACTGGTTCAATAAATGTTTACTAAGCTCCTACTGTGTGCCAGGCCCTGGATTAGGCGCTGGAGATACAAGCAACTCAGACCTGCAGGCTTCTATTTTCATGGGGTTTATAACAGCCCAGGGCACAGATAAAATCTAAACAAACAGCAGATATATTGCCTAATTACAAATTACCATAAATGCTTCAGAGGAAACCAACTAATTTGCTTATTAAAACTTAAAGGACACAAAGGTCAGTCAGCCTATCCTACATCTGAAGGTTTTTTAAAATTTTCTATCTGAAGGTTTTTGTACAAGGAAGGAATAGGAGCCTGATGAAGCCACCCCTCCTGCTCCCATAATTATCGGCCTGCCGGGGTCCATCCTGAGCGTTTTATATGAACTAGCTCATTCACTCCTTACAATTGCCTTCCCAGTGCAGTGTCTTTGGTCCTTTTTTTTTACAGGGTCAAGGGGGTGAGCGGCTTGCCCAAGGACGCACAGCTTGCTGTGGAGCTGGATCCGAGTTTGGGTCCGTTTGATCTGCCTGGTCGTAATTACAGACCTGGGTGATTTCAGCTGCTGCATTGGTTGGGAAGCCACCAGCCCGGCCTGGGAGTTCCGCAGTCCCTGGGCTGGGGGCGACTGGTGAGTGTGGCCATGTCCCCTTCCAGGGTGGCCATCTGAGTGGGAAGAGGGGTGGACAGCCCTGAGCTCCAGGCTGGCCCAGTGCAGTGCCTTGTGCCATGGCCAAGGGGGGCCCATGACATCCATCTCCAGGACACACTGGCGGGCGACCTGGTGAAGAGACTTTGAACTTGATTTTTTTTTTTTTTTGGTGCTGGGGGTCAAACTCAGGGCTTTGTGCTTGCTAGACAAGCACTCTAACCACTGAGCTGAATCCCCAGTCCCTGACCTTGATCTTGTTTGCAAAAGCTGGATGAGAACAAAGCAGCAGGCTTGGGGTCCCCGCTCTGCATCCACGAAGCACCCAAGCCTGGTGCGTCTCACGGTCTTGACTCCGCGCCTTCAGGGACCTGTGCAGGAGGCTCAGGAGGTTGGCAGGCAGTGAGAGGACCCCAAGCCCACAGTCTGACTGCTTGCCTCCCCCGCCGCCTGTCACCTGCAGCCTTGGTGCTGTTCTCTCCATGCAGAACCAGATTCCAGGACCCATGGTGGCCCGTGTCTGTAATCCCAGCACTATGGGAGGCTGAGGCGGGACGATTGAAAGTTTGAACCCAATCTGGGCCTTGCCCAGCTCGTATGAGGTCCTGAGTTCAAGCTGTAGGACTAAAAAAAAAAGAAAGAAAAGAAGAAAGAAAGAAAAAGAAGAAGGCTGATTTGCATAACATCCTTTGCCCAGTTCTGGGGCGCTCCCACAGTGTCAGTGGGCAGCCCCAGTCAATCTTATTCCCCCAGGAACTTGGGGGTCAGCAGCCTCTCCCCAGCTGACAGGGTTGCAGAACAGGGTGCGGCCCTGGAACATTCCCTCTCGGGGTCTGTCCCAGCCTCAGAAGTGCTTAGCTTGCCAGAGACCGTCGTCCCCTCATCCCGACACTTGCCCGAGCCCGGCCACCTCCGGCCACTTTGCAGTGCAGAGTCGGGGCCTGGTTTCTGGGAGCGGGTCTGGTGTGGGCGTCTCTCAGGGATTCGGGGAGCTGGCCGCGGGTACATGACTGCTGGCTCTGGGTTCGCTCTGGGAAATGGTGCTGGGGGAAAAGTGGAACTAAAACGCAGGAGTGAGGGCTGAGAGAGACCTTCTGCCGCACAAGGTCAGGATCTGGTTTCAAAGATGTAAAAATAAGTATGTGGAAGTTGATTCTGTTATGGGTCAGGAAGAGAAGCTTGGGATATGGAGACCCCGGCCCTTCAAGGGGCTGACCTTGGGCACAGGGCGACGTTCATCTGAGAGAGGGTAAGAAGAAATCAAGACGGAAAGAACACAAGGAAAACTGTAATTTAAGAAACAGGGAAAATTATAATTTTAGGGGTTAGGCGCTTTTAGTTGGGTGTGCTGTAATTCCAGAACTTTGGGAGCCTGAGGCAGGAGGATCCTGGGTTCGAGTCCAGCCTGGGCAACATGGCAAATTACGGAGATCTTGTCTAAAAAAAAAAGAAGAAAAAGTAGGGTCTGGGACCGTAGCTGAGCGTGAAGACCCTGGGTTCCCTCCCCAGCAACGAAAAACAAAAACAGAGTACTTTTAAGAAAACTGCAGGGGCTGCGGATTTAGCTCAGTGGTTAGAGTGCCTGCCTCACAAGCACAAGGCCCTGAGTTCAATCCCCAGCATCCCCCAAAAAGAAAGAAAACTGCAGCTTCAAGACACAAAGTTATCCCAGGTCACAATACTTTTCCCATGATAGACCTGAACAAAAACCAAACAAACAAAAAAGAAACAGTACTGTTAATTGGGTACCACATTCCCAACTTCAAGAACATTTTCGCCACTGAACAGAAGCTTTATAGCCATTCAACAAATACTCCCCTTTCCCTTCCCGGGCTCTGTCCATCCTACTTTGTGTCTCTGTGATTGAGGCCACTTCAGGTGCTTTCTATACAAGGGGCCATGTGTGGTGTACGTCTGGCTTATTTCACGTTTTAGGGTTCATCTGTGTCATAGCATGGATCAGACTGATCAGAATGTCCCTATTTATTTATTTTTGGAGACAGGGTCTTGCTATGTAACTCACGCTGCCCTTCACTGTGTAGCCCACGCTGGCTTCAGACTAGTAGCAATCCTCCTGCCTCAGCCTCCTCAGCGCTAGGATTCCAGGTGCGTGCCACCACACATACTTCTCCTTTGTCTCGGGCTGACCGGCATTCTACAGTGTAGGTGAGTCCCATTCTGTTTAGCCATTCATGCCCTGAGGTCTGTCCGGTGGTTTCCGGCTCTTGGTTACTGCGGACACTGCAGGTAGCAATATCTAATCGAGTTCCTTCCTCTCTTTGCACCTAGGACCGGATTTTGTGGTCTCTCTTCCATCAGACAACATTGTGTGCCACCGTCAGATGGTTACACAGTATCCGCGCGGCACCCTCTGGGGAAGGAGATGGGACAGTTGTTTGGGATGGGGCGACCTCCCCTTGGAAGAAATGAAGTGGGGAGGTGCGGTGGTGCAGGCCTGTGGTTCCAGCACTCTGGGAGGCCGAGGCAGGAGGATCACAAGTTCAAGGCCAGCTTGGGCAATTTAGTAGAACTTGTCTCAAAATCAAAAATAAAGAGCTGAGGCTGTAGCTCAGTGTGAGGCCCTGTTGCCCCCTTGGAGCCTGGTCTCCATGGCGGTGGTGGGGGAGGGGAGGTGCCACCCCCTTGCCCTGTCCCAGCCACCTCCCCCACATCCCTGCTCCCTGGGGCAGCTGGCACCAGCTTGGGCTTGCGATTAGTGAGCGCGAGCCACCAACGGTTTCTGTGGATAAAGTGGCTGTCGTGTCTGCTCTGCTTCCTTTATAAAGTTGGGGGGGATCATGTGAAGCGGGGCTGTGAGCAGGGGTCTCACTGGAGGCACTTGACCCCCCCAGAGAGCATTCAGGAATGACTGGGATATTGGGGGTTAGCACACGGTGGGGGTGCATCCAGTGGGCAGAGGCTAGGGTGCTGTTGGGCATCCTCTGGGGCACAGGACAGGCCCTCGTGTAGAATTACCAGCTCCAACGCAGCTGGGCAGTTGGGCAGCTTGGCACAGCCTCCCATGCAGCTAATGTTTACTGTGAGACAGGGTCTTTTTATGTAGTTCAGGCTGGTCTTGAACTCGCTATGTAGCCCAGGTTGGCCTCAACCTTGTTGCAAGCCTCCTGCCTCAGCCTCCCTTGTGCTGGGATTATAGGTGAGTTCCACCATGTCCAGCCTGAATGGCCTTTCTTTTCCCTTCTATGCTGGGATGGAACCCAAGGCCTCGAACGTGCTAGGCAACGTGCTCTACCACTCACTTGTATCCTGAGCCTTTTTACAATTTTACTTCAAGACAGAGTCTCTCTAAATTGCTTGGGCTGAGCTCCAACTTTCAATTCTCCTGCCTCAGCCTCCTGCGTCCTGAGATTACAGCCCTGTACCACTACATCTGGCTACTGAGCACCTTCTGGCGCTAGGACTGAGAGAGTCGCAACCTGGCAGGGACCCAAGGGCAGAAGAGACCCAGCCCTCCGTGGTGGGCAGGGGCAGAGGGCCTGGCACACGGTGAGTGTCATATACTCTGTTTACATCAAGTGCAGCCCGATTGGCAGGAAGCCCACTCTGTTACCACTTTTAGGTCCTGCGTGGATGGCCTAGCGGGCCTGACTGGTGAAGGCCAGGTGGGGGCCCTGTGGCAGTGAGTGTGCGCGGCTCCTGGTGGTGAATGGGACTTCTAAGTGCTGGCTCTTCACTGTGTGTAGCATTGCTTAGGAAAGCTGTTCCCCTGCTTGGTATCTTCCCAGAAGAATTGAAAACCTCATACCATAGACATATGCACAACTATGTTCATAGCAACACAATTTGTCATAGCTAAGTCTTGGAAACAACCCAAATGCCCAACAACTAAGAAATGGCTGAAGAAGATGTGGTTTTTCTACACAATGGAGTACTACTCTGCCATAAAAAAGGATAAACTAGAGTCATTTGTAGGTAAATGATGCACCTTGAGAACATACTCTTAAGTGAAATAAATCAGTCACTCATGAGTGAAACACGTCAAATTATTTCTCTGATATAAGAAACCATAAGTGTACATAAAGACAAGGAGGCACAATAGATATTAGGTAAGAAAGATAATATTCAAAAGAAAGGAGAACTAGAAGGGGAAAAGAAGGAAGGGAAAAGGGAGAGAAAGGTAAAAGGGAAAAAATGGAAAAATGTAAATAAACCTGCTGTAAATAAGGAAAGGGGGGAACAGAAGGGAGGGGTGGGGGACCAAGATACATCATGTATAGGTACAAAATAATCATGATAAATGGGATCGTTATGTATACAATGTACCAATGCATGCTCTTGGTAAAAAATAAAAATTAAAATATTTCATAAAAAAAATAAAATAACCAATTTATGAGTTCTTTGGAGAAAAAAAAGAAAAAAAAAAGGAACAAATTGAGGTGGATTCTGTTACAGCCAATGTTTAGCCTTCGGGGCACCCGGCCTTGGGGGTGGGGTGGGGGCGACGGGGCAGGAGAGGAGACCCTCTCCCTCCAGAGTGCAGGCCGGATTCCAGAGACCTCACCGCGCTTCACAAGATGGGGGTGGCCCGAGCTTCCAAAGGAAAACACAGTGGGAGCTGCTCGCTGGCTGCTCAGCGTCCCGACCTCTGTGCCCTCTGACCTTTGGCCCTGCTGGCTGGGGAGTGGAAAGTCCAGGTCGGCCCTTCCAGCAGTTGGAAAGGGCAAGCCATCTCCCTGCCCAGGGTTCCAGCAAGAGCGGCAGTGGGGCTGGGCCCTCCTTGCCAGGCCGGGGCCGGGGGACCAGGAACCATCCCTTCCCGATACCCCAGACCAGGCCGGCCGACAGCAGATGCCGGCAGCGACAGAGGACGGCCACCCTGTGCGCCCTGGGTGAGGTTCGTATCAGTGGTGCAGGGAGAAGGTTCCAGAGTGCCCTGTCATCAGCACAGTGCCTGCCACCGTAGCTGGGTCCCCGGATCCCCAAACCGGCTCCTCCTGGGCGGGCAGACTGAGGTTTAATCCCTCTTTCCCGTGTCCACATACCTGTGCTCATAAGTTGGCTAAAATCTGTAGGTGGTAGACACAGAGTGCACACAAGAGCTGGGTGTGGTCGTGCGGGACTGAATTCCCAGTGCTTTGGGAGGCTGAGGCAGGAGGGTTGAAAGTTGGAGCCCAACCTGGGCAACTTAATGACTTAGTGAGACACTGTCTCAAAATAAAAAAAAAAAAAAGGGCGGGGCTGGGCTTCCAAGGGTGCCGGGGCAGCTGTGGTGAGAGCACAGTTATTGTCTATCTCTGGGAGCAGGGAACCCTTCCACACAGTCTCATTTCTCTTTTAATGTATTTATTGTTTTAGTTGTTGTTGTTTTTGAGACTGAGTCTGCCTATGGAGTTCAGGCTGGATTTGAACTCATTATGTAGCCCAGGTGGGCCTCGAACTCACAGCAATCTCCTGCCTCAGCCTCCCGAGTGCTGGGACTACAGGCGTGCGCCATCATGCCCGGCACCTTCTGTGCAGTCTCATTCCTTTCTTATAAGCCAAGTATTATTACCCTGGTTTAGCAAGGAGTTAACTGAGACTCAGAAGGACAAAGATATTTGCACAAGGTCACATGGTGGCTCTGGAAAGAGCACAGACTCAAACCTGGGTCTTTCCAACTTCCACACATGCATGTTCTATTCCACTTTCTCTGGCTAAAAGGCTTCTGGCCCAGCTGGGCACTGTGGCACATGCCTGTGAGCCTGGTTACTCAGGAGGCTGAGGCAGGAGGATTGCAAGTTCCAGGCTAGACCTGACAACCTAGTGAGACCCAAAAATATAAAATTTAAAAAGGGCCGGGGATGCAGGTCAGTAGTGGAGTATTTGCCTGCTACCACCCCTTCACTGTACCTGTGCCCTGTGCCCTGGCCCAGGGAACAGAACTCGGCCCTGTGGCTCAATTGCTGCGTCCACCCCCTCAGGGCCTGCCTCCTTCCTGCTCCTCACCCTCACCACGGCCCAGTCACTCACTGAGGGTTGTCCTGGCCTGGTCCAGCCCAGTGCAGCTGGGCCTGCCTCACCTGGACCCACGGGCCACCTCCGGGCCTCCCACTCTCCACCCTTTGCCAGGCTGCACACCTGTCCGGCAGGTCTGGCAGGTGAGTGACTCACACCCGGCTGTCTGCATGCCCGGCTGGCCTGGGAGCCATCGTGTCTGCTCCTGGGCTCCTGCCTGCTCTGCCAGCTGCTTCGACTGTAGCTGCTTCCCGCTGTGAGGACTCTGGCTCTTCCCCGGGGGCCGTGATCAGAAGGCGCACAACCAGGTCAGCTCTCCCTACCGCTTCTGAGCCGGGCTGGGTGGAGGTGGGGCCCATGGAGGTCACAGTGGGGTGGTGGGGTCTCTGTTGCCCTTGATAGCCTTGGGATCCAGCCCCAGGGACACCCTGCTCTTGCCTGGTGGCAGTGGGACGTGGGGACGCTTCGGGGTGGACCAGAGAGGGACTGTGCTCTGCCGCTGGGGCCAAGCCTGGGGCCCGCAGGGCAGGCCAGGGCACTGCGGCCTCAAGGGCGTGCACGTGTGGGGTGTCCCCCTCCCTCCTCAGGATCAAGGAGTTGGAGGGGTGTCAGTAAACTCCCTGCTCAGCCCTTCCTTGCCCCCCACGTCTGCTCCCGTCCGCTGCTCCCCGGCTTCCCCACCTGGCAGCCCTCTGCCGTCCTTCAAGTCCCGTGTCGGCCGAATCTTGCGGGGAGGACCCCCACCTGGGCAGGAATTTCTGAGCTCATGGGCGGACTGCATCCTGAAGGTCACCAGGCCACCCTGACTGTGAATCCCGGCAGGCGGTAGTTGGCCGCAGCTTGCGCATCTCCGGGACCAGGAGCTCGCGGCTGTGTGGCCAACGTCGGGCAAACGATATTATGATACTTACTGGCCACTAACACCATGCCAAGTGTTTTGCTAACCCACTTCATCCTCCGACACCCTGGTGAGGTATTATTCTTGTTTTAATTTTTGAGATGGGGTCTTGATACGTACTCCAGATAGGGCTTGAACTCGGGATCCTCTGACCTCAGCTTCCCAGGTGCCGAGATTACAGGCACGTGCCACCCGCCCAGTTCCAGCCATGTTATTCTTAATTGCTTAGTTTATGGTTAAGAAAATAGGGACAGGGAGGTTAAGTGACCTGCTTGGGATTCCAGAGCTGCAGAAAGGGGAGCAGGGATTTGAACCCAGGCACACCTGGTTCTAGAGTCCCGCTGAGTCCTAAACTCCCACACCTCCCTGCTGCCCTATGGTGACGAGGCTGCAGGGAGCAGGGCCAGTGCACAAGGGGGCTGGGGCTTGAGGGGTCATTCCAGTGACTGTGTGACTCCCTCTAACCTTCGTCCCCAGCCCCACCCCCGCCAGGCCTGGACAAGCAGCGGAGGGAGGGGAAGCTGGTGGCCTATTTTCTTCTTCCTGTTGCCACCAACGGGGGCGCTTCTCCACCCACTTCACTCTTCTATTAAGGGGCACATGGTGATCAACATGGGCAATGACTCACCTCAGCACTTTACAGTTTGCAAAGCAGCCACGTCCCCGTCCTGGAGGGCACACAACACAGTCCGGGAGCGGGCTGAGCAGGCTCTGCCATGCCCATGACAGTCCCACAGGGGAGCAACAGAGGCTGGGAGAGGCCACGGGGTTGAGGTGGCGCAGTCAGGCCCTTCCTCCCGGCTCTGACAGACACAGCCTGCTCCACACCCGGGCCGGCTCCTCCTGCCCGTGCTGCGCCTCCACAGACTCCAGGAATATCTGGACGGAAGCCTCAGGAGGCTGAGGCAAGCCTGCCTCCCCAGCTTCTGGTCCTCAGCTGGGATCTCCTGGGGCTGGTCAGGGCCACCGCTCTCCTGTCCCTGAGGGCTGAGTTCCTCCGAGTGGGCTCCAGGATTTGGGGGTTCTCAGGGTGGGGGAGCGACTGGTGTGGCGCTCTTCACATGCCTGCCAGCCGGAAGTCGAGATGAAAGTCCGCCCTCCGGAGAGGAAGCTGCTGAGGTGGTGCCTCCAGCCCCTCCCGCTGACAGCGCGGGAACAACGACGGGACACTGACTGCCGCCATCCCGCCGACTGCCCTTTGCTCTGTGCCCGGCACCGGCACGATGGATGTGGCTGGTTTGGGCCTCCTGACACCCCGGTTTCCCGGGTGGGGCAGCCGGAGCTCAGAGAGGTGAGGCCTCTTGCTCCGCGCCACACAGCGGGTCAGTGACCCGGAAATCATCAGCCAGAAAGTTGAAAGCGCCGTCGCCGGAAGTGACCGTCGGAGATCGCACGTCATGCTCACGGTGCACCCAGCACGGGACCTGGCTTGGCTGAGCTCCGATTTTTTCTCTTCCCGCTCAGCGCCTCTGGGCTGGACTGGGGCGGGCGTCCGCGGGACTCTGGTTTGTCCCTAAATCCGGGGCCTCAGGCAAACCTCCCGACCTCAGGGGCCTGCGTTGCCCGTCGGGTGCAGGGGCTGAGCCTCTCTCCTGTGTCTCCCCGAGGCTGTGAATAGTCGTGGCCCAGAAAGACTTTAAAACCTCCGGCACGTGCGTGGGAGGAGGCAGTCACCCAAGCCGGGCCTGCGGGAGGGAAGCTGAGACTGAGCTCACACCAGGCCGCGGGACTTCAGCGCGCTGGGAGGCTGAGGCAGGAGGAGCCCAACGGGACTCACAGGTGCTGGCAGAACCAGGAGTTGGGAGCTGGCATTTGAAGGGCCTGCCTGTCCCCGGAAGTCCCCGGAAGCAAGCACCCCCACCATGGTGGACGTTCCCCCAGAGTACCCAGAGTGCTGGGCAGTGAGTGGGTTTGGCAACACAGATCCCCAGATTTCCGAGGCCGGGATGTCCTAGGAGCTTAGCTGGTGGATCTGAGGCGGGAGGCCTGGTGCTGCCATCAAGTGAGTCCCCAGCTCCAAGCTCAGGCCTCCTCTGAAGCAGAACGGGGAGCCCCTCCCCCAGCCTTCCGGGTCTGGGAACAGTGGCAGCCCTGTTCCCAGGGGCAGCAGGGATCCTTGTCCCTCGCCTGGCCAGGGGCTGTGCTGCCCCAGCGGAGGGAGGAGCCTGTGCACCACCCTGCCCACCCCTCCCTACACATCAGAATGAAGTCCGGTGAGTTTCTTTTCTCCGGTCAAGGGGGCTCTGGGGGCTGGGGCTGGGCTGGGCCTGGAGCCAGGAGGCCGCTGCTCCCAGTGTGCTCTTCGTGCCGCGCGTGACCTGGAGCAAACCCTCGGCTTCCCTGGGCCTCAGTTTCCCCTCTGGGAAAAGCAGGGGTTGGCCTGGGTCATTCCTAAGGGCCCTTCCAGCCCTGAAGTCTGTGGCTCACTCCAGTGGGTGTCCCTGTGCCCTGTGGAAGAAGGGTGGGCTCTGGGGCAGGCGTGTTCACACTCCAGGTCTGTGTCCTTGTGTGCACGCGGGTGGCTTGCAGGTTTTCTCTGTGCAACTGCAGAGGAGGATGGCGTTTCTGACGTTGGTGATCTCCCAGGCGGATCGCTGAGCCTGGTGCATAACAGGCGCTCAATAAAGGAAAGTAGTGCCCTGGCACCCGTCCCCTCCTGACGCCTCTTTTCTGGCATATGGAAAAGCAGACACCTCACTGTGCTATCTTGGGCCACAATGCCATGTTCCGTTTCGATGAACTAGGTCTCCACAAAAGGTGAGGACAACGTGGTGCTTTCTAGTATTTTTGTCTTCCTCTCTTTTTTTCTTTTTCTGTTCCTTTCTGGTGTTTTTGGACAGGGTCTAGCTGTGTACCCCAGGCTGGCCTTGAACTTGCCATCTCCTGCCTCAGCCTCCTGAGCGCTGGCTCCTGTCTCTTAAAGTCGTTCTGGAAATTACAAAACTGGCCCACATGCCTCAATGTCTGCTCTCCTGGAGCCGCTGGATTGTTTATCTCTGAGTCTTGCCTCTTCCACCGGAAACTGGAACCCCTGTGCTCAGGGAATGGTGTGGCCCGATCCCCACTGACCTCCCCCCAGAATCTGGCTGTCTGAAGCCACCGATGAGAAGTCAGGAGGGAGGAGGCCTCGAGGGGCGGCATGCAAACTCTCGCGCCCGGGGATCTTCGTAAATCTGGGAGAGGGGCAGGGAATGTGCTGGGGCTGACGCCACCCAAAACCCACAGCTCTGTTCCCAGGTCTACCCCAGAGCCACAGGCCGGGTGCTCACTCCGCTGGGCACAGTTTACGGCCTCCGCCTGAGTTCGGAGGCTCCGTGCTGCTGTGTGCTGTGCCATGTGCAGGCCAAGGGGCGGCTCCTGGGGAGGGGCGTTGGCTGCTGCTCTTCCAGTAAGCTCTCAAAGCCCCCCACTCATGTGGTGGCCCTTTTTTTTTCCTATCCCTGAAAGAATCAACATACTCTCTTGCTTTCCTGGAATCCTCGACAGGGGATTTTTCATTTATCAGGGAAACTGCATCCAGCTTCCTCCCTCTTTACTGAAAGGGTAGGTGGCTGGGAGTGGAGGAGTCTCTTCGAATGAGCTCTTATTTTTTAAAAATTATATTCATGCATCCATCCACCTGTCTGTCTGTCTATCCATCCATCCATCTATTCATCCACCCACACATCTATCCATCCATCCATCCGTCCGTCCGTCCATCCACCCAACTGTCCATCCATTGGTCTATCATCCACTATCTACATTTTTCTGGATCATCTTTCTACCTATCCATCCATCCTTCATTATCTTCAATCTACTCTTCTGTTATTTTCCTTCCTGCCTTCCTCGCTTCCTTCCTTCCTTGCTTCCTTCCTTCCATTTACTGACCAGTTTCTCTTCCATTCATTCATCCATCCCTCCATCTCTCCTTTCATCTGTCCAAAGACTGTTTATTGAGTGCCCATCCTGTGAGCTCTGACTGGCAAACAGACATGATTCTGCTCTCGGGGGGCTGAAGTTGAGCTGAGGTGAGAGGTAATTTAACAGTGTGCGGCGGACCAGCCATCTTGGTTTATCAGCATCCTCGTCTGGAGCAGACGATAATGGGATTATCGTGACTGGATGAGGTAATACAGGTAAAGGGCTGGCGCAGTGCCCGGCATGTGCTAGGTGCTCAGTCAGTGTTAGCTGGGATGATGATGGTACTGATGGTGGTGGTGGAGGCCACCTGACACAGGGCCTGGCTCTAAGTCACCACTGTGTCCACGAGTTGTCCTTGGAGTGGCAGAGGTAACAGGGAGATGGCGAGACAGGGCAGGCCCCAAGCCAGCCGCCCAGGGTGGGGCAGCCTAAGAGATAGTTATCTCCAGGAAGAGGCCTGTGTGCTGGCCGGGGCACTGGGGTGGGCCTGTGGGTTTCTCCAAGGGGCTATGTCCCCCTGTCAGCTATCTGGTTTGCCTGGCTGGTAGCCACAGTGTCTTGGGAAGAAGTGAACCGGGAGATGTGGGCTCAGATCCCAGCTCTGTGCCACACTGTCTGTGCAGGCTTCAGAGCCGGATGTCCGGAGAGCTCCTGGAAGCTGGGGAGACAGTGGACATGGGGTGCCTGGGGTGGGTGGTGGCCTTGGATGGGGCTCTGGGGAGCAGCCCAAGAGAGTCGGGGGGTCCCTGGGGGTCCCCCGGGGGCTGAGGGGGCTGCACTCTCGGGGAGTTCTTGCTTCCTGTGCGCGGGGTCTGCCGTGGTCACTGCCCCTGTAGCATTCCTACTCAAGGAAATGGGGTTGGGCCTGGTGAACCCCAAATGATGGGGACACTGGCCCTCGTGGGAGGGGAGGCATTCGCATCCTCCTTCGTGTTATGTCCCTGGTGTGCTGGGTCCCTGTCCAGTGTGACCCCTACATCCTGTGACTTGGAGTGGGGTCTCCGGAGAGACCCATTTTCAGGCTTAGTCCCTTGTGTTCTGGGGGGAAGGACTTGGCTTCTCTTAACCCTAAGCCACATGATCCAGACTCCGGATTTCAACCTCGGCGCTTCCACTGTGTGAGCTTGGCAAGTCACCTAACTTCTCTGGGCCTCAGTTTCTTTATTCATAAAGCAGCACAAAGCCCTGTCCTGGCCGGGCTGCCCGGGCCTTGCTCAATGGCAGGGATGGGTCGCGGCCTCCACCGAGGGCTGGGGGAGTAGATGTTAATGAGTGCTGGGGCTGGTCCAGAAAGCCAGTCTATAAAACCCGGGGCTGCAGCTTCTGGCGCATCGCTAATGGGAGTTTATGTGAAGGACACAGGGGATAAGGGCCCATTGTTCCAAGTGGGGACGGTTTTATGACTCTTAGAAAGCGTCTTTCATCTGGGAAAGCAGGAAGCTTGTGGAGCCTCCCAACTCTGGGCCTGCAGCTGCCAGCTGCACCCCCCAAGCCCGGGCCCTGCCCTCCTGGATGCCTTCTGTCCAGCCCCAGTCCTCGGCCTGGTCAGCTTGGCACGGATGAGGCTCCCTGCCTGGCGTCTTCTCTGCAGGCAGTACCACCTCCTCTCCATCCGTATGGCAACTTCTAGAGCAGGCCCTGGTCTCTGCCCCGTAAGCTGACCAGTGGCTCTCAGGCCCCGCAGCACTGGGTCGGGATGGTAACCTGATGCCAGGCAGCAGAGTCCTTGTCTCCTGTCCTTTCTGGCTCCCTGGCCGGGATCCAAGCTGAGAAATCCAAGCTCCTGGCTCAGCAGAGGGCGCGTGGACACTCCCAGCTGGCGGGGCTGGCACATGGGCTGATGGGCTGATGGCCTATGTGTGCTGGCGGCCACTTTTGATGCCCCTGGCCACATTTACCCTGGCTGTGACCACCCCTCATTTTTGTTTTTTTGAGGAAAGAGCTATGTAGTTCATGCTGGCCTCTAACTCACTGTGTAGCTGACCTTGAAGTTGAAGTTGTGACGATCCTCCTGCCTCAGCCTCCTGAGTGCTGGGATTAGAGATGTGTGCTACCTTCTCCCTTCACTCCCTTCCCCTTTTCCATTTTAGGGGATGCAGGAAGGCTGAAGAAGGATGCTGGGCTCCCTTTGCCTTAGCAAGTCCCCTTGCAAAGGACTCAGGAATCCCCACCATCCTACCTGTGACGGTAGCCGGGGACAGAGGCCACCACCTGATGTTAATCCCTCCTCTTGCCATTGGCTGCTTTGCTCTCAAGGAATAAAAGTGCACCTGGGAGGGAGGTCTGTGTGAGGACAGCCTGTTCTGATGGACACTCGAGGCTGGGACGATGTCTGTGCCTCAGTTTCCTCATCTGTAAAGTGGGGAGGAAAGTGCCCGCTTTATAGGGTTACTGTGGGGATGAAATGAGCTCATATGAGTTACCATGTGGAGGTGTTCACACACTTCCTGTTGTGCTATTGCTATTATTTTATTGCGAACATTCAGTTCACCCATGTTCTGGGTGAACAGGGTCTCTCTCCTGCTTTCCTTTTCAGCTCCATCTCTCTTAAATCAGGTTTTGCTTTCCTGTGGGGTTTTGGGTCCCCGGAAGCTCAGTGTGGCCATGGTCCTGCAGGGTGCTGCTGGCGCCATTCCATACCATCTTCCAGGCTTGGTGTCTGTGGCCCTTTGCCTGAGTCAGTCTCTCCACTCTTTCCAATTGCAAATTCCTGGGAGGAATGAGCCCCTGGGCCCAGTCTGGCTGGATGTCCACCTCTCAGCCTAACTGCTGTGCCAGGAAGGAGGGCTGCCGGCCACGTGAGCTACAGGTCCTCTGCGGCCTCCTCAGAAGACCATGAACAGTGGTCAGGTGTGTGGGTACCAGCCAGCTTTCGGGGCCCTTGCTGTTGGCATTTGGAGCCTACGTGGCTCTTACATGCCATCGGTCCATTTAAAATGTGAAATCATTGTCAATCTAAAAATCTAGGGATTTCCTACTTTTAAAAATCTGGATTTTTGACATCTTTTGGGAAAGAAACAACAGAAGCTCTGAGACGGTGGAACTGGGTGCCCCTTGCCCTTGGCACTTGCTTTCCAGGTCTCAGCACCCACCCCTCCCCCCACAAGGTGTCCCCTCTCTACCCACTGCCTTTTCTCCGATTTTCTCCCCGCCTCCTTCTTCTTCTTGTTTTGTTTTTCGAGACAAGTCACCACATAGTGCAGGCTGGCCTCAAACTCTCATCGGTCCTCCTACCTCAGTCTCCCAAGTTCCTGGATGTGTGTGCCACCGTGCCGGGCCTGTCTCCTATCTTCATCCCCAACCTGGCCCCCTGGCACTGGAGTTTCCTACTTTATGCCGTAGCCAGGTGCTTTTCCAGGAACGGGAAGCTCTTGTTTTACGCGCGCACAGGTCATCTGGCTTTAGAAAGGACTCGATGACACAGAGGTACAACTCAGCCTAGTCCCTGCGCTCCACCTTCCTCTGGTATTTGACAGGAAGCTGCCGGCTTAATGGTCCTTCACCCTAGACACTTTGAGGTGCTTCCTGCACACAAGGACACCCATCAGCATCGGGAAGTTTAAGTGATGCCTGCTCCCAGCTAACCCTCAGACCTTATTCGGGTTTTGCCAATTGTCCCAACAATGTTCTTTTAAAAAAGTTTTTAATGGCACCAGGAGTTGAACCCAGGACCTTGGATGTGCTAGGCAAGTGCTCTACCACTGAGATACACACCCAGCCCCTTTTTTATTTTATTGTGAAGCAAAGTCTTGCTGAGTTGTCTGGCTGGCCCTGATTTGCAATCCTCCTGCCTCAGCCTCCCAAAGTAGCTGGGATTAAAGCATACACTGCTATGTCTGTGCCAACATTGTCCTTTACAGTAAAAGGACTGAATTCAGGTCACGAATTGTATTTTCCTTTACAAGCTCTTCAGTTTCCTCTAATATGGAGGAGCCTCTTGGTCTTCCCCTGGTGTTTGTGACCTCGATACTTAGAAGACGTTTAGAGGAAAGCCCCCCATCTGGGTTTCCCTCATGTTTGCTCCTGATTATGTGACTGATACACTTTTGGCAGGAATACTGTGACATGACGTTGTGCCCCTTGTGGGTCACATGACCAGATACCCCACGACTGGTCACATTCGCCCACGTGGCACAGTGACATCTGCCAGGTTTCTCTACTGTCACATGGCTTACTGCCCTTTGTGGGTAATAAGTATTTTGTGGGAAGTACTTTGGGACTATGTAAATTGCAGTTCCTAATTCTCAATTTATTCATTTGTTTCTTTATATCAGTATAGACTCTTTGTTTCCTGTTGTATTCAAGGAATATAAACTGTTACAAGTATGATTCATTTTGATACTCAAATTGCCCTTGGTTTGCTGAGTAGGAACCTCTTTGAGCTGTTTTTTTCTCCTCCCTTCCCTTCCCTTCCCTTCTTCTTCCTTCCTTCCTTGCTTCCTTTTTCTTTTTTGTGTTCTAGAGACTGAAGCCAGGGCCTCTGCACTGAGCTATATTCCTAGCCTGTTTTTTATTTTTTTGTGACAAGGTCTTGCTAAGTTGCCCAGGCTGGACTTCAACTTGCACTCCTCCTGCCTCAGCCTCCCAGAGTGCTGGGATTACAGATGTGCGCCAGCCCAACATGAGCTGTTTCCCTGTCCTTTTGCTATGTCCCCATCACTCTTCGGCCAAATTTAAATTTCTGGCACAACAATATGTTTTAGGCTCAACTTGATCTTCCTCAGGCCATTTCTCTCAGGAGTTGTGGGTCCTTTTATGCCACAGTGGTGCTTAGAAACCATGATCCGGCTTGCTCCTGGGGCAGCCCTGCCCCTGACCGTCTTGGTGGTCTGAGCTGTGTACTCACACCCACAATACCAATGCCATCTGATGCCACAAGGTTCGTTCTAGTTTACTTCATGTTTGGAATGTCTTTCTCCCTTTATTATTAGTGCCTATTAATTTGACAAAATATTGTGTTTCAAAGCATATATTTTGATCTGATCCATCTCCCATTACTTGCCCTTACACCTCTCCTCTCCCTCCCCCTTATTCCCTTCCTTCAAAAGCATACACTTTTTTTTTTTTTTTTTGGACACAGTTTCTCACTATGTAGTTTAGCCTGGCCTTGAGCTCACCAGGTAGCCCAGGCTGACCTCGAACTCACAGTGATGCTCTTGCCTCAGCCTCCTGAGTGCTGGGATTACAGGTGTTCTTGTAGCTGGTACTATACCAGCTTGCTTCTCATAGATAAGTATTAGGATTGCTGATGACAGTATAGTACCAAATAGCTTATTTGTCTGATTTTGCCAGGGAGAATTTGAACAATCCTGGTTAGGTTACAGAGGATCAAACCTTTGAACCCCTGACGAAAGGATTATTTTTGCCCCTTTGCAGCCAGGGGACCAGAGGAGGGGCCGAGAGATGTTCGCTGGGTACTGAGCGTGTCGCAGCCCCCCTCGACTACCTGGGCAGGAGCATCCCAGAAAGAGGGTTTCATCTTCCTAAGAGAGACTCTCATCTTTGTTCCTTGTGGCCTCTTTAGAGAATGCCGGTTCACGCCGGGTGGGATCATAGATAATGAACCGGGGTTGGCTGCCGCCATCACGGTGCCCTTGTCAGGGTGATCTTGCGCTTGGGAGGTCCACTTTCCCGCCCACCCACTTCCCATTTTGTGGGGGGAGCCCAGGGATGCCACACACCGAGCCACACACCCAACCCTTTTCATTTTTTATTTTGAGACAAGGTCTTGCCAAGTTTCCCCGATCTGGCTTGGAACTTGCAATTGTCCTGGCTCGGCCTCCTGACTGGCTAGGATTATAGGCGCACACCACCGCACCCAGCACCTCTTGCTTTTGGAGCCACTGTGGGGCTGGTGGAAGGGGCACTAGAGGAGGGAGAGGCAGGAGCTCAGGGGCCCGTCTCGGCTTTGCTGCCAGCTTGCTGAGCAAGCTCGAACAGATGTTGAACCTCTCTGGCCGACGGAGGATACGACTCTTTTCCCCTTCCCTAGCCCAGGCCGGTGGCGGAGGCGGGGAGAGCGGATTCCTGGATCCCATCTGGGCATAACGTGCCACGAGTGATGGTGCTCCCAGGACGCTCTGCAAGCGGATGATTCTGGTTAATTGAATGTTCTGGGACGTGGAAATATTCCCAGAAGTGCTTTTTGAGCCTTTACGGCTCCTGAAACCCGTGCACTCATCTACTCAGCATTTGTTTGCGCTGTAGCAGGTTTTGTCCCAGGTGCTGCCGGGGGATGCTCTGAATGAGACGCCCCCATAATTTGGAGCCAGGTTAGGATGTGGCAAACACGCCACACAGCGGGAAGCAGGGCTCACTCTGCCTACCGTCTGGGAGGGTAGGGGAGTCCCCGAGGAGGTGCAGTTAGCGCCTTCTGGAGATGAAGTCACCAGGGACGTTCCTTCCCAGGAGGAGAGACAGCATTCTCAAAGGCCCAGAGAAACACCTCGTGTATTCCTCTGTGTTGTGAGCCCAGAATGTGGGGCTGGGAGGTGGGAGAGAAGAGCGTGTGTGTGTGTGCTAGAGAGCAAGGTGCAGGGGAGAGCAGAAATACACCGGGGCTGGCTCAGCCAGTGAGGGGTGCAGGCTCATTTATTCTCAGGAATGCATTTGTTTGTTTTGTTTTTGAGATAAATGTAGCCCCGACTGACCTCAAACTCATGGCGATCCTCCTGCGTCAGCCTCCCTAGTGCTGGGATTACAGGTGTGTGTCACAACGCCTGGCTTTCAAGAATGCGTATATCTGCCTCTCTCTCTCTCTATATGTGTGTGTGTGTGTGTGCGTATGTGTGTGTGTGTGTGCGTATGTGTATTTTTTCATGATGCTAGGGATTGAACCCAGGACATGTGCACTGAGCTACCTCTCCGGCCCTTTTACTTTTTATTATTATTACTTTTTTTATGTTGAGACAGGGCCTTGCTAAGTTTCTAAATTGACTGGGCTAGATTCAAACTTGCAATCCTCCTACCTTAGCCTCCCAGAGTGCTGGGATTGCATGTGTGCACCACTGTGTCCTGCTGCTATGTTATTCTTTATTGCAAAAGTGGAAAATAGAGAGAGACAATGAAATAAAAACACTAAATTGCAGAGGAGGGGCCCGAGTGCCAGAGGGTGGCACAGGGCTGGCAGGTGGGACGGCAGGCAGAGAGCACTGTTGTGCCTAAAGGGCCCCTGCTTCCGGGGCCTGCAGAGCGCGGCCAAGAGGGACACAAGCCCACACTGCCAGACCTGTAGCTTTGTTGAGTGAAGCCAGCAATCTGGCTTTCTATGGGCAATCTCCCAACTGTCAAATGTTGGTGGCTAATTAACGGCAACAGCAAAACTGATGTGGGCAAAACAAAATGCTCTGTGGCTCGGTCTGTTGCGTGAGCTTGGTCTGCACCCCTGTATTCGGGGTTCACAGATGAGGTTTGAGCCACGTGATGGTCTGTTATTGGGAGTGCTGCTAGTCTAGCTGGGCTCGGGGCCTGGGCCTCAAGCCAAAGGTCCAGGGCCACTGGTCACAACAGCTCTGAGTGCTGTGGTGGCCACATGGGAGGCTGCCTGGAGATCCTGGACTTTGTGACAGTTCTAGGAGGCGGGGGGATGGCTTGGGACAATACAGAGAGGGCAAGGGCATTCCAAGGCTGGAGGACACAGGCCCAGGAAGGGCTGGAGCAGATTTGGAAAGCGGAAATGTGGGTCCAGGACGGGTACGTGGCTTTGGGGATGGAAGCAGCACCCACGAGGCCACCTTCTGGTCCAAGGCAGATGCTGTGGCCCTGAGTCACTGGGTGGGCGTGTGAAGGTGGTGCTTTCCGCTTTGCTGGCATTGCAGGAACTTTGCTCTCCGCCCTCCTGGCTATGGTGTGTTTACCCCTGAATTGGAGGCTCCCCCAGGGCGGGACCATGTCTGTTTGTTCACCCAAGTCTCCCATGTGCTTGGAACATAGTAAGTGCTCAACAAATACTTGTTGCCTGCTTAGGAGAAGCTAGTGTTTCCTAAGCCTGGGGCTTGGACAACTCGCTGGACAAGTTCTATGGGGTTTATGTTCTTGTGTGGAGACAAACAATACATAAGCAAACAAATCAATGAATAAGATGATTTCAGAGAGTGTGGCCCGTGCACAGCTTGCCACGCTTCACTGGGGTAGCCTGTTTATCCGTGTCTCCTCCCACCCTGAGACCCACTGGGGCAGAGCCAGGGGCCATCTGGTTCCTGGTTTCCTTCGTAGCCTCTAAGGCTGATGCCTGACAAATTGGGAGTAAAGAAAGTAAAAAATAAAAAAGGTTTCTGCACACAGGCCCAAAGGATCTCAACCTGCACAGCACCTGAAGCCTTTGGAGGCCACAGTGCTTGTTATTATTATCCACTCGGGATGACTGCTGATAAGCTGGAGTGTGAATTTCCTCGCACATAGGGAGGTGGCGAAGGAGTGTTTAACAACAGCAGGGATAATCTTAATTAATGACCTGATAACTGTAATTAATTGCATCATATCTGCAGGCCCTCTTTGGAATTCTGGGTGGGAGGAGCTGGGGTTTGGCAGCTTTGGGGCTGGGAGGCAGGGGAGCGCTACGTAGGAGCTGGTTAGACCATTCACTTGCAGGGTGGGTTTTGGCAAATCACAGCTCTGAACCAGAGTTCTCCTTGGGAAAATGAGCTCTATCACAAGGCTGCTCCCTGCTTAGGGAGCCCATGTCCAAATCCTCTGGCTCGGGGCCTGGGGCTCTAGGGTGGCCCCTGGTGTGGCTCTTTCAGGAGCCTGGGTGCCAAGCTGCAGACGACCTGCTGGTGGTCCAAGGTGGCCACCGATGGGCCCACATTACAGGCCTGGGCTTCCCCTGGGACGGCCCCTGATCAGATTCCCGCAAATAACCAGCCTGCTCCCGCGGGATCTTTCCAAAGGAGAAAGGAAGGGTGCCATGGTGTGGGCACGTCCGGTGGGAAACCCGGGAAAGTGGGGCGGTGGCGGGGCACTGTGAGTGAGGAGGACCCTGCGCGAACGGATCCCACCTCTTCGGGCCTCAGTTTCCCCTGCGGGGGGGTTGGGTGGGGTGCAGAGCCCCTGCGCCTAGGTGGGACCGCAGCCAGCACAGAGCTTTGGGGGAGCCCCTGTCACCCCTTCCCGCGCACTCCGGGGCGGGGGCGCGGCGACGGCCCGGACTCCAGGGGTTAAGCGGTGACCTCAGCGGCCGGCGGCGGGCGGGCGGGGCGGCGCCGTGCGCGGGGCTGCAGCGCGGAGCGGCGCGGGCCGCGCGGGCGCACTCGGGCCGGGCCTCGCGGCGGCGGCAGCCATCGGCTCGGGCGCGGGCGGGCGGCGCCGGCCATGGGCGCCCGCGGCGGCCGGGGGAGCTGAGGCGCGGCCGGCGCCTTTGTGCGCGGCGCGGACGCCGGGGCCGGGCGGCGAGGCCGGTGAGTGAGCGCGATCGCGGGCACCCGGGACCGGGCGGGCGCGGCGCGGAGGGGCGCTGGGGGCGGCTCGCGCCCGCCGCGTGTCTGCGAGCCTCTCCCGGGTTCTCCGTGCGCGGCCGCTGCTGTCGCCGTGCGAGCGGGTGGCCCTGTTCCCCGTGCTTGTGTCCCTCGTTGCCCCTCTGGGCCCTGTGCAGGATCCCCTTTGTGCCTCTGCTCTGCGAATGTGTGTGTTCCAGCCAGTCACTGTACCTCACTTTCCCCATTTTGGGCTGTGGGCCACCTCCCTCCTGCACGGACCTCGGGTGGGGGTCCCTGGATTGCAGGGGGCAGGGCCCGGGATGCTCCCGAGCCTCTGTGCTGGCTCAGCTTCTCCGGATCTGGGCCCTTGCCTGGAGGCGGACCTGGATGGCCTCCCGCAGCAGGGAGTGTGCAGGCGGAGAGGCTGCAGGGTCAGCCGCAGGCCGTGGCCGCCCAGCCCGGGCTGCCCTGGGTGCTCCTGGAGCAAGGGCCTGCGCGGGGTGAGGCGGAGGCCAGCCTCCTGTCTCCAGGGTGGCCTGCAGGAGGGTGGCCAGGCCTGAGGCAGGAGGGGGCTCCCTGATCTCTCTCTCTCTCCAAAACTGGGGTGCTGGGACAGTGGTCCCTAATCTTGGTTTAGCTCCGCGATCAAGGAGAGGGCCCTGGGAGGTGGAGGTGGGTGGGTGACACTTTGCAGTCTGTGGCTGCCTCAAAGTCCAGTTGACCTCTCTGGGGATTCAACAAATAGGGGAAGCCCTGCCCAACTGGCCGGGCCCCATCTGTTCCTGCCAGGATGCTGGGGAGAGTGGCAGGTTGTTGGCCTCATTAAAATGCACAGCTCCTCCTGCAGCCCTCCTGGATGGCCCGAACCGCAGCTTGCATCTGTCCACCTGCCCATCCGTCTGTCCACGCCACCGGGGGTCCCCACAGCGGAGAGGCCCTCGGCACACAGAGAGGAGAGAGTAGTGACTACGGGGCAGGGGCGTTGGGATGAAACTCAGAGCCCTCCGTGCCATTTATAGGGCTCCACATCTTGCTTCAGTCTCATTCTCCTTCTCTGGTGTCACCGTTGTCTTCCTGAGGTCCCCTGTTCCTGCCACCAGAGAGCCTGTGCCCTGCGGGTCACTGTCTGGGCAGCGGACTCCGTCCTTCACCCCTCTCAGTCCTCCCCAGCAAGCCGGGCTGCTAGCTGGCTCCTTTACACCTCCCAGGACCCTGGAACCGTCGCTCGCCAGCCTAGCATAGTGCCTGGCACAAAGTAGGTGCCCAATAAATAGTCGTTGGAATTGGTGGTTCCTAATTCTGGTGTTTCACATTTTAAATTTGGCGGAGTCTGGGAAGGGGAAAAGCTGGCAGGCACTTGGGGAACCTTGGTACTAGTTTACTGTCAGAGGAAGGCCCACTGTTAATTCAAGAAAAATAAGTCAGGCCAGGTGTCCTGTAATCCCAGCACTCTGGAGGCCGAGGCCGGAGTTCAGGCCAGCCCGGGCTACGTGGCGCTTTCAAGGCCAGGCTGAACTACATGTCAAAAAACAAAAAACAAATAGACAAAAACAAAATCGTAAATTCATGAACAGACATTCATAGTTTCTGCATGTACCAGGAGCTGGGCTAGGTGCTTCAAGCCTGTGACCTCTTACACAGTGAGAAGGTACAGAAAGGAAAGAGTGTAATCTTGGGTAAATTTTGAAAAGATAAGGTGGGTGATATGTATGCTTTGATAATAATAACGTAGGCTTACATTGCACTTTCACATCGCTATCTCTGTTTCGACAACAGCCCTGATAATTAGGCAGGGAAGATGGGCTCCGACCCATTTTACAGACTGCCCAAGGTCACGGCTACTCAGCCTGGCTGGCTTCTGCCGGCTTCTCTCTGGTGCCTTTGAATTCCCGCACTGGGGATCAGCAACGGAGGAGGGCCGCTGTCTGGGCCTCACCAGGTCTGAAGTCCAGAGAGAGAATCAAACTTGAGTTCTTCTTGGGTCCCACACACTACCTCGGGCCCACCTCGGCTCCTTCCTGACTGTGTCACAGAGTTCCTTGGTCTCTCTGCCTCAGTGGAGGACATGGGAACCACTCCCCTTCGGGGTCCTGGTCTGACCTGTCCTGGACCTGGCTCACCTGTCCTTATAGAGCCTGTAGTAGGCTCCGGGCCGCGATGCGTAGAATCCTATTGCTAAATTGTAGGAATTTCGTGAGCACCCTGGTTGTTAAACATGGTCATTGCTGGGTGTGGTGGTGCATGACAGTAATCCTAGAGCGAGGGAGGCTGAGGCAAGGGGATCGCCACGAGTTCGAGGCCTGCCTGGCCTACATAGTGAGTTCAAGGCCAGATTGAACTACACAGAGAGACACTGTCTCAAAAAACAAACAAACAAAAAAACCCCCCTAAAGCCCATGATCATTATAATAAATGTTTGAGGTAAATTTATAATTCAATAAATGATATTTAATAGCAAAAGTAAAGCTAGGCATGGTGGTGCACACCTGTAATCCCAGCAGTCTGGGAGGCTGAAGCAGGAGGATTGCAAGTTCAAATCCAGCCTGGGCAACTTAGCGACTCCATGAGACCTTGTCTTAAAAAATGAAAAGGGCTGGGGATGCAGCTCAGCGTAAAGGTCCTCGGTTCAACTCCCCAGTACTGGGGAAAAAAAGGAAATAAACAGTTAATTCTAAATATTTTATTATATTTTACCATCGTGTATGCATTTGCGGTTATTTGTGCCTTTGTGTGTGTATGTGTGCATTGCGTGTGAGGTGTGCATTGTGTGTGCTAATTCACGCGTGGTTTGCTTTGTTCAGAGATGTTGTGCTTTCTGCATGGACCTGGTCGCAGTGAGAGTCTTTTACCCCACCGAGCCGGGCAGGCGCGGTAAGCCAGGGGCTTCCCAGACACGCTGCTGGGGGCCTGAGCTGACATCCTGGGGATTCTAGGGTCCTTGTGAGGCCAGAGCAAGAGGGCCAGCTGCTGGGATGGGCCTGCTGTGGTGGTGGCTATATTATTATTATTTTTTTTCAGTGTTGGGGATCAGTCCCAGGGTTTCTACCACTGGGCCACACCCACAGCCCTGGAAGGATTTTTTTTTGGTGCTGGGGATCGAACTCAGGCTCTTGTGCTTGCTAGGTAAGTGAGCTACATCCCCAACCCCACCTTTTTTTTTCCTGGTAGGGTTTTAAATTGCCCTCAAATCAAATGAGCGCCCCACTACAGCAAGAGAGCTCCCACCATCAGTGAGAAGAGGGAAAATAGTGAGAAAGAAATGTAGTTCAGTGAGAGCCAGCTTTGCCATTGCTTGAATAACCACACCTGGCAACCCGGGCATCTTTTTTTTAAAGAGAGGATATTGCTATGTAGTCCAGGCTGACCTTGAACTCACTATATAGCCTAGGCTGGCCTCAAATTTGCAGTGATCCTCCTGCCTCAGCCTCCTAAGTGTCAGGATTACAGATGTGTGTGGTGGTGGCATCTGAAGACAGACAGTAGACAGGTCAAGTAGCTCAGGACTGGTAGACTTCTGGTGTCCAGGAGCTGCATGTGGCTGGCGCTGTCTGGGTGGCTCAGGCTGTGGCGCACAGGACCGATCTTGGTGGACGTAGGGATCAGGCAGGAGAGTCTGATTGCCGCTCT
>PVJO010022428.1:0-28061 GCA_004026905.1 Hystrix cristata | reverse complement strand
TTGGCAACTCTTGGAGATGGACTAAATGCCTTTTGCATAATGGGCTATGCATGAGTCTTTGGGGGTCCAGGGGCGGAATGTTATGGTTTGTGTCTAGATGTCCCCCCAAAGCCTCATGTGGTAAGAGATAGCTGGATCTAGAGTGTGTGATTACTAAATTGATCCATTGATCGGTTTGGCATTGTTCTGCTGGGATCAAAAGGATGTGAGACTGAAATTGAGGGCGGGAGTGCGGACCGCCCTGGGGGCAGGTAGCCTAGATAAAGATATAGGAAGAAGCTAATTAGCTGCTTGTTTGCATTGCTTATTTGCATACATTCCTCGCAATTCCTCACTTTACTTTGCGGCCGGCCAGCTGCCAGTCTGACAAGCCGGCCTGCCCTGCTTTGGACCCAGCGGACTATAGACTGAAACCTCTGTAGACTGTGAGCTAATAAACCTTTCTTCCCCTAACTTTGGGTGTCGAGTATTCTGTCCCAACAACGAGAGAAAAGTAACTAAAACAGGTACCATGTGCAGGCTGTGCCCTGGTGGGCAGAGGTGGCCGTGAAGTAGGGTGGATTTTAATTTTTTGTTAGTCCATGTTTGCAGTACGTAATGATTACATCATGGGGGGTTGGTAGGTGTACATAACACATCTTAATTCTTTTTTCATTCTTCTTTCTCCATCTCTTGGTCCCCTTCCCTTTTGTAAAAAGATCTATCAACCTGTTTTCTATTATCTATCTTCTGTTTTGCTCTTCAGACTGGGCACAGTCTGAATGCCCCTTCTCTTCCCTTCCAGAGCCGACCATGAGTTACCCAGGCTACCCCCCACACCCTGGCGGCTACCCACCAGCTGCACCAGGTAAGAGGGACTGGGTGGGCCCGAGTGAGAGGATCTGAGTTCCCTCACTCCCCATCCTCCCCAGTGCAGCCTCATGGGAGGAGAGAAGAGAGGAGGGGAGCCACCCAGGGGGGCTGGGCTTGGAGCTGGTTCCTGGAGGCCTGGACCAACCAGGGTCCTTGTTAGCCCGTAACCACAAACAAATCCTTCTCCTCTCTGAGACTCTGTTTTCTCCTTTGGAAAATGGCTTCTGGGATCTCTCCTTGCAGGGTTGTCCTGGATACCAGAGGTAGGCAGGTAAAGCCTCAGGCACAGTGTCTCCCAAAGCATTGATTGTCACAGGAGCTGGTTGCTGCAGCAGCAGGGCCCCAGCCAAGGCAGGAAGTGGAGGCACCGGTCAGGTGACTGAACCCAGCCCAGCACCAAAGTTAGTCTTGATCCTTAGGAGGCCTCTGTCCTGTTTGGTCCCCACTGCAGGAAAGAAGTAGGAGGGCTCCTGGGATGAGGGTGAGACAAAGGCCACATTGAGGATGGTCATCCTAAGGGTGCCTGAGTTATGCTACCCCTCACCCCTGGGGCCCCTGGCAGGATTTCCTCTGTCTGTGGGGCGGGCAGGTGACTCAGGAAAGGCCGTGCCTTGAGCATCTGTATCCCTTACCGTGGTGCAAGCCACCAAGCCGAGGGTCTCAGTGCCAGCGGTCATGTGTGGCTACTAGTTGGGCCCCGGGCCAAGCCCCCAGGCGTCACTATCTCAGCCCTCTCTGTAGCAGCTGTGTGTGTAGGAGACAACCCGGAGTGGCCTAGAGCCCAGGACAGGGCTGGCCTGCTGGTCCAGAGTCGGACTTGTTACCGCTGTCCCCTTGTGGATAATGGCTGGGGTCCACGTTTCCTATGCTGTAGGCCAGAGTCTGCCTGTCATTCTGCCTCTCCCTTCCTGTGACTGACTTGTCACAGCAAGCAGCTAGCTGGGGGCCCTGCCCTGTGCCTTTGCAGCTGTGTGTCCTCGGGGCCCCGGGAGCTTGCCACTGTCACGGGCCCAGCGCAGAGTCCCAGAGTGACAGTGCTGTGTCTGTCCCTCTGCTGCGTGGTGGTGAGTGGGGAGGGCAGAGTCTGTCCTGGGCCCTGCGTGCCTCCTGAATACCCACTGAGGCCTCCTTTCGGTCCCAGCTCTCCACCTGGCACTTCCGTCCTCTGTGGCGCTAGCCTGAGGATCTGCACGGCCACTTTTCCCGACCCCTCAGCGCCCCCACCTCCGCTGTCCCCTGCTGGGCAGGGACAGACTAGAGCTCTTGGTGTTACTTTCAGGTGGAGGTGCCTGGGGCGGTGCTGCCTACCCTCCGCCCGGTGGGCCCCCCATCGGGCTGGATAATGTTTCCAGCTACGCAGGGCAGTTCAACCAGGACTACCTCTCGGGAATGGTGAGTCCACCCTCCTGCCCAGGCTGCCTCTTAGAACGGGAGGGTCTTCCCCGGGCTCTGCCGGCTGCCCTTCTCTGGGCCTCATCTCTCTTCCGTAAATTGAGGGGTAGGAGATGCGCTAAATCACGTTGTCTTTCTGGGTCCTTACAGCCTTGGGGTGCTTGGTGGGGGTGGGTCTTCATGAAAGTTTGTTGAGCACCTTATGGGTGCAGTGCAAGACCTGAGGACGGGGAGGGTGAGTCTGTGTGGGTGTGTGCTGTAAGCGGCCCCGTGCACATCACATGGGGAGGAGTGTCTATGTCTCCCCCTCAGGCTTTGGGGCTTCATTCTAGATGAGCGCAAGTCCACCCAAGCCTCACTGCCGAGCAGGGTGACAAAGTGCGACCCCACCAAGCCAGCGAAAGGCCGTTGGACTTTCTGGGGCTGTGAACGCTTTACCTGCACTCATGGGCCCCAGAACGAAGGAGCAGCCTTTGGAGGGACGGGCTGACTCCCCTGCGGAAAGGCTAGGGGTTCCTGGTCTGAGTCCAGAGGGAGCAGAGCCGGCCGGCCGTACTTCGTAAGCTTGGGTTGGCTAAGGTACGGTGGGCGCTTGGTGCTCACAGTGCAGGCGCTGAGTTGTAGGGTGAGGCTGTGGTCAGGGGAGGGCCATGGGCAAAGCACGGCTGGGTCTGCAGTGAGTCTCAGGCCCTGCTTTGTGTCCTTGCAGGCAGCCAACATGTCGGGGACGTTTGGAGGAGCCAACCTGTACCCTGGAGCCCCTGGGGGTGGCTACCCTCCTGTGCCCCCTGGTGGCTTCGGGCAGCCCCCTCCTGCCCAGCAGCCGGTTCCTCCATATGGAATGTACCCGCCCCCTGGAGGAAACCCGCCCTCTGGGATGCCCTCCTATCCTCCCTATCCAGGGGCACCGGTGCCACCCCCTGGGCAGCCGCCAGTGACCTACCCCGGGCAGCCACCAATGCCACCCCCAGGGCAGCAGCCAGTGCCACCCCCAGGGCAGCAGCCAATGCCAAGCTACCCAGATTATTCAGGATCTGGGACCATCACCCCTGCTGTGCCTCCAGCCCAGGTGAGTGCTGGTCCAGCCCTGAGCCCAAAGGCTGGAGACTCTTGGCCCAGTGTTCTCTGCCAGTAAGGCAAGGGACGGGAAGGCCCAGTCCTACAGCTGCATTTCGTGGTTTATTGGAGTGTCCTTTTCCCCCGAGCCCCTACCCCGGGGCTGAGGAGCTGCCTGCCCCTTCTTCCAGTCTGGTTAGATGTCCCGAGTACAGGCTGGGTCAGAACGCCCCAGCAGCACCCTTCATTCCTGCTGTGCTTTGCTGGGCTGTGTGCTCTGTAAGAGCTGCCTGGGCCACCAGCCTCCAGGCCCCCATGCCTGACAGGCCTCGTGGTGTGCCTTCCCGGGTGGATCTGGAGGATTCTTACAGCCTCCTTTGGGGAGGGAAAGTTGTTGGCAGGTCCTCCTGGGTTGATCTTGGCTCACTTTGGAGAACAGTCCATGTTTGCAGAGCCTAGAATTCATTGTCATGGTTACACGGCCAGACCAGCCCAGCACAGGGCTGGTGGTATGTGCTGGGTGACTATTTTTAGACAGAGGGTCCTCTGCTCCCCTCCCCCACCCCTGCCCCATCTTCCCTTCCTCCATCTTCTCTCTGAGCATGATTCTATTACTGTATCAGCTGCTAGGAAGACAAGGCATCAACGGCAGCACAGGCTGGTGACCTTGTGCCGTTGCAAGGCTGGGTGCAAAGCCTCCTGGGGCCACATGGACTAGCCAGGCCCCATCAGAAGCACCCCACTGTGTGCCACACTGCCCTGTGGTGAGTGGCAGGGAAAGGCCAGCAGCCTGTGCTTCTGCAGCCCGCCCTTCCCCGGACCCAGCGTCTACCCCAGAGGAGCTGGGTTTAGGGCAGGTTCTACGGCCGGAATCTAGTTGTGGGGACCCCCAGCTGTGGGAGCCAGACAGGGCTCCAGTACCAGGATGTGAGATTGGTAACACCGTGTCGGGCAGCCTCAATTAGAGCCCTAGGAGCACCATTCATTTTGGGCTCCTTCAGTCACCCCAACTCCTGGCTCAGAGTCTGGGGATGGAGGGTTTGGGGAGGGTGGCATGCAGATCCTCTTACCCGTAACTGTCTGTGTAGTTTGGAAACCGAGGTACCATCACAGACGCTTCTGGTTTTGACCCCTTGCGAGATGCCGAGGTCCTGCGGAAGGCCATGAAGGGCTTTGGTGAGAGACCCTGGGTGGTTGATGTTCTGCCCCTACCCCAGTTTCCATGGGGGTGCTATGGGCTGGGGGAAGCTGGCTGGGCCCAGCAGTGATGGAAGAGGAGGTGACACAGAAGTGTGGTTGGGTTGCCCTGGAGAATTGGAAGCCCCAGGCACAGATAGGCACAGAGCATCCCCATGACCCTCAGCCCTGAGGCTCCCACCTCTGCCTCCCCAGGGACCAATGAACAGGCCATCATTGACTGCTTGGGGAGTCGCTCCAACAAGCAGCGGCAGCAGATCAGCCTGTCCTTCAAGACAGCCTACGGGAAGGTGAGGTGCCAGCGTGCAAGAGGACGGGGAGCCGGGTCCCTCTTGAGCCCCGCACAGGGGTGGCCTCAAGAAGTAGGGTGGCCACAGTCTCCTTCAGTTGCTTCTCTGTGGAACTGGGTGGGCCTAGACCTCAGGATGGACCCTGAGCTGTGCTAGGGCACTTCATGCTGCCACCCCCTGGTGGCACCATTCCAAAGTGAAGGATGCCCCAAGGGGGCAGGCCCTGAGTTCACTGAGACGGAGGTTGGCACTGGGGCCCAACTCACCAAGACTGTGAGCACATCATTTTCCCCAATCAGGCCTCAGTTTCCCTTTATCTCCCCCATCGTGGCACCTGCGGAGGTTTTGCTTATGTGAACATTTTGGAGGAAAAGGCCTTCAGATCAAAATCAAAGCAAGAGGACTGGGCTTTGACTCCTGGGTGAAAGTTGGGCAGATGTTGACTAGGCAGGTGCTGTGACCAGCGCCTCGCCAGCCTCAGCGCCTTGCGTCTTGGTTGTCCCCGGTAACGCAGGCATCACCCAGCAGTGGGGCTTCTGTCCTTGGCACTGGCGTGATTCCTGGGTTGCTGATGCCTGCTCTGGAATCTTCTCATGGGCCGTCCTCTCTGGAGTCTCAGCGTTGGTTGGCTTGTTTTTCTCATTTGAATATCTAATCAGGATTTGATCAAAGACCTGAAATCCGAGCTGTCGGGGAACTTTGAGAAGACCATCTTGGCTTTGATGAAGACCCCAGTCCTGTTCGACGTGTACGAAATAAAGGAGGCCATCAAGGTGTGTGTGTGCATGCGTGCGCAGCCCAGCAGGAAGCCTGCATGATGTGGGGTCTTAATGGCCCCTTACTGCTGCTGCTCCGTGCGCTCCTGGCTTGGATCTGTGTGCCTAGGAGGGGATTTTCCTGTACTTCTGCCCCAGTGTTTGCCCCTGCCAGGGACCCAACCACAGCGGGACCAGCTGGCTGCCCAAGTGGGCAGCCCAGACGGCTCAGCACCTGCTCACGGACTCCAGGGGGCGGGACTTGTCAGGTCCTTAGTCTCTGCCCAGCATCACCTCCAGCAGCTTCTCCAGGGGGAGCGGGGAAGAGCGCTGCATCCGGGACATGGGGACAGAGGTGCCCTGGGATGTGCTGTGGCCCTGGGTAAGGTGGCTGGCACATACGCCCTTTATAAATGATGACGCATGCCGAGAGTAGCTATGGGCAGTGGTGGTTGTAAAAAGAGCTGGCACATGTCATGTTTCCTGCCTGACCCAAAGTTAATGCTCTACATACATTAATTCACTTAATCCTCATGACTCCTACGCGGATCACTCCCCTTTTATGGAGCCCCAGGCACAGAGAGGCTAAGTAACTCGTCCCAGGTCACGCAGCAGGTAATCCTGGTATCCAGTCCTTGGACTCTCATGTTTCCACATGGCCGCTCTGATGTCTCTTGCTGTCAACCCCTCTTCCCAGTTGACGGTCATCTCATTCATGGGCTGAACTTGGAATACAGCAGCCCAGCCATGTACTGTGTCCCTGGGCAGTCGCCGCCTCTCTCTGAGTCTCTGTGTCCTGGTCGGTGGGGGAGGCCGTGATGGATCCCTGCCCGTTGGATGGCCACTCTCGTGACGTGGTCCTGGCAGCGCAGTGGCTGTGTCTCTGTGTCAGAGGCCTCGTTGCTGTGTGGCTCCTGCTGTCTTTCCTGGGCATGGTCACAGCGTGTGGTCTGCTGTGTTCCCACCACCACAGGGGGCCGGCACGGACGAAGCCTGTCTGATTGAGATCCTGGCCTCCCGCAGCAACGAGCACATCCGGGAGCTGAGCCGAGCCTACAAAGCAGGTGTCTGCTGTGCCCACAGAGCCCTGCACCCCGCGGCCTTGGCCGCACCCTCTTTGGACCTTGTATCCTTCCTAACCTCCTTATGACCTGCTTCCTGCGCTGCCCTTCTCGCAGTTTACCTGGGCAGGTGACCGAGGTGGGGCCAGCCGGGAAGACCTTGCGTTTGGCCTGGCTGCGCCTGACCGGAGCCTTGACAGCCCCCCGTCCCAGGCTTGTGTGTCCCTAGAGGACCTATGGGCCATGTGTGTCCTCTGGCCCTGGACCCCGGGCCCTTCTTTTGCTGCTGCCTAGGGGTGACTGGATCTGCAGAGGGCAGCAGGGTGACCTTCCTATCCCTCCCTTGCAGAATTCAAAAAGACCCTGGAGGAAGCCATTCGCAGTGACACATCAGGGCACTTCCAGCGGCTCCTCATCTCCCTCTCTCAGGTGCCTTTCCCACAACCGGAAACTGGAGTCCAGGGGGTGGCAGTGGGGAAGAAAGGGGGGGAGTGGGGGTGTCCTAGTGCATCCCTCCAAGGAGTAAGCTCAGCCTTGTAACCTGCTTCCTTTCAGGGAAACCGAGATGAAAGCACAAATGTGGACATGTCCCTCGTGCAGAGAGACGTCCAGGTGAGTGAATGGTCAGGCTGGGCACCCCGCCTGGCTTCCTGAACCAGGGGTGTCCCCTATCCTCTTGCTTCACAAAGGAGGAGGTGCTCTGGGATTGAAAGAACAGTAGATACGGTGTGGCTTCTGGGTGCTGCTCTGCCACTTAGCGGCTATGACCACGAGCAGGTCACCGACCTTCTGGACTTCGTTTTCCCCTTGTTGTGAAGGAGGGAAATAAAAAGCAATGCAGCAGTTGAGAAGTCACAGTTATGGGTGTGGATCTCACGTGACTAGTACCCTCCCTGCGTCCAGGTGCAGTACCATTCTGTTTGCTTAGTGCAGAATTGGCCTTCGCTGGCTAAGCTTTGGAGGGTGGGGCCAGGAGCCAGCTGTCACCTTGGTTGTGCAGACTTGGAATTCTGCCTTGGGAGTTGCAGACAAAAGGGGGAAAGTCCAGGCAGTGGAATGACTCCCTGGAGAAGTTTGCATTTCCCAGCCCCAGCGTCCTGGCTGGAGAGAGCCCGGCTTCCTAGTGGGATGGAGCTGGGGTACCTCCCTCCCCTTCGTGGAGAGCAGAGATCTCCGGCTGTCGCTCCTCTGTCCCTGACCTGCAGAATCTCTGAGCCCCTTGCGTGTTGTCTGCCCTGGGTCTGGGGCCCTGGGTTCAAGACTGCTGCCTGAGGCCTTGAAGTCCTGTGAGAGGCTACTGGGGCAGGGCTGCAAGTTGGCAAATATTTTGGGCTCAAGCCTTGAGAAATTTAACAGGAAAAAAAAAGAAGTTTAACAGGCAAGTGCAAATTATGCCCCTTGACAAACCTAACTAACGGTCTAGGTGGTGAAAACTACCAAATTACATGAACTCGCACATCCACAACTGGTGTGTGGGCCGCTGGAATGTTCGTTGTCTCACATGTTCCTTCTCATCGGTAGGGAAGCTGCTGCTTGAGGTCGGGTGGCTTCACACAGCAGCGTGGATTTTACCGTCCTGCTGCCTAGTCCTCACTTGAGGGCAGTTAGCTGTGCAGCCCGCCCATTCCTGTAGCGCCTGAGCTGGCTTTGGTTTTCCTTGTCTGAGTCCCTCAGAATCCCCCTGGCTGCCCAGGAGGGAATATGGGCCGCTGGCTTCTGGTTCTGCTGTGAATGAGGCCTCTGAGGTTCCCACCTCCTTCCCCTCTGGGGCTGGGGCCACCCATGGCCCACCTTTCCGGGTGACAAGGCCGGCACTACACACGCAGGAGCTGTATGCGGCTGGGGAGAACCGCCTGGGAACAGACGAGTCCAAGTTCAACGCCATTCTGTGCTCCCGCAGCCGGGCCCACCTGGTAGCAGGTAAGGCGGTCTCGGCCTCCCAGGGCTGAGGGAGAGCTGAGCTTGCGCTCATCCTCTGCTGGTAATTTACCAGAATACCCCCGAGGGCTGCAGGCCAGCAGGGCCTCTGGAGGAAGCCGGGCTGGGAGACGGGCCACTGCTGGCTGACTGCGTGCTTGGTGGGAGCCACGCGACTGGCAGTGTCCTTGGGGCACTTCTAGCATGGCAGAGTGGTAACAAACACTAGGCAACCGTTGTTTGCTCACTCATGTCCTGCACTTCGTGGAGCTCTGACCACCCGCCCATCCCGGAGCGGGGTTCGGGGCTCAGTAGGGAGCAGCGCTACAGCCCTGTCCTCACAGGGGTCACTGCCTCTTTCAGGCACAGCCAGGGAGCAGGAACGTGTGGAGCAGAATCTGTGTCAGGTGGTAGCTCCGGTAGAGAGAAATGGCAACACTCTAGTCAGGCAGGGCACAGGAGGGCCAAGCCGGGGAGAGACACGTGATGCAGTGCCCTGCAGCAGGACCTGGAGGGGACACTGCGAGGGACTCTCTGGGAGGGCACGGGGGAAGGGAGGGCAGAGGGTGTGAAGTCAGGGATTTACTGGGCACTGAGTGGAGAGCAGTAATAGGCTGACAGCAGAGTGAAGGGCCCCCTGGCAGGACAGGGACCAGTTAGGAGCCTGTTCTGATGACCCAGGTGGACGGGGTGGGCGAAGGGGTCAGAGTCCCGCTTGCTAGCTCAGTACCTAGACACGGGACGTGTGAGTGAGGGGAATGGAGTTGTTTCCACTGAGATGGGGAAGCTGGAGATGGAGCGGTGCTGGGGGGAAGGATGCCAGGAGCCTTGGGCTGGAGACACCTGGGAACAGTTGGGCTCGTGGGTCTGATGGTCCGCAGAGGGTGGCCGGAGGAGGAAGTTTGGGAGCTGGGAGGGGTCAAGTATGTGAGGCTCTAGACTGCAGGAGGTCCCCTTGGGAGGGGACGAGAGAGAGCTTAGTGGTGTGGGGACAGGGCCTTGTGCAGGATGCGGTAGAGGAGCAGCAGGTGAGCTTGGGAGGCCCCTGGGCTGAGGGGCTGGGCGAGAAGCAGTGTGGAGGGCTGCAGGGCGGGTGAACCCCGAAGTCCTGTGGCTCGGGCACCTGGGGGTGTTCTGTCTGCTGTAAGCAGAGGGAACAGGCTCAGGGTGGTCAGGGAAGTTGGTTCACATAGCCATGAATGCTGAGCTTGGATTTGGACCACGGCCCTCTGGCCCCAGGCCACACTTTAACCTCCTCACTATGGGTGCTGGGGTGTAAGTGGACACATTTTTGTGTTTATCATCATTTGTTTTAATGATTGCTTCTTGGCCTTTTGGCTAAGATCAAATGTAGTATTATTTGTTTTAATGAGTACAGAATATCTAATTAATTCATCAAACCCATGAGTTTGGAGAGAGAGGGAAGGGAGAAGTAAAAAGAATGAAGATGTGTTATGTACACACACCAGCTTCACACAAGGATTGTAATTATGTACTGCAAACACGGACTAATAAACATTTTTTAAAAACCATGCATTCACAAACATTATGACTTGGGAAGAAAGAGTTGCACATCTGAAGAAAATACTGATTGAGATGGATCCAATTTCACAGAAATCATGACTTTTTTTTTGTTTTGTTTTTTGAGGCAGGTCTCGCTATGTAGTTCAAGGTGGCCTTGAACTTACTATGTAGACCAGACTGGTTTCCAGGCAGTCCTCCTGCCTCAGCCTCCCAAGTGCTGGGATTACAGGCATGCACCACCATTCCTGGCTTGAAATTGTGACTTTGCTATGCGCATGACACCAGGTTGGAGATGATGAGAGAAACTGAGACCCTGGCTGAGGAGATTTACAGCCAACGGCAGCCCTGGATTTAGGCTTCCCACTCTGGCAGCGAGCAGCCCGCTGCTGGGCTCACCTGGTCCTGGGTTAAGCGTAGAGTTGTGGGCAGCAAAGAGCAGCACTGGCCGTGCAGGCTGGTCCTCTGTTCACAGAGCTCACAGGGCGAGACGACACCAGCACCTGCGATGATAGGGGATGGCATGGACCGGAAGTGCAGGGATTTGGGGAGGGAGATGCTGTGTTGGTTTAGGGGCATGACTATGATTTGGGGAAGCAGATTGGCTGGGGCTGGCCTGTTTGGGGGCACCATGAGCGAGGGGCACCAGGCATGGGACTTGTGACAGAGCCAGGCAGGAGCTTGGTGGGCCAACCACAGCAGAGCAGATAACAGAAGCCTCCTCACCTGGGTCCTCGCTCAGTCTGCTGTGACTGTCCGGAAAAGATGTCACAGCACAAATTAATTGTCTGGATGCACAATGCGGTGACGAAGGTGCCAGCAGAGTCGGTTTCTCCCGAGGCCTTTTTCTGGCTGTGAACAGCCTGCCATCACTAGGTGCTCAGGTGGTCTTTCCGCTATGTAGATGCACTTACATCTGTGAGGGGCTTACATGCTGCTGCGGTTGAAAATGTCTTAATTCAGAAATGCAGTTAAAGTTGGGCACAGCGGCACTTCCCTGCAGTCCCAGCTGCTGGAGGCTGAGGCAGAAGGGTCCCTTGAGCCCAGGAGTTGGAGACTAGTCTGAGCGACATATTGAGATCCCGTCCCAAGAAAATTAAGGATTTAATACTTAACTTAGCAAAGGTCATAGCTTTGCCTGTCTAGGCAAAGATCGCATCCCTGATCTTTGGTTGTTCTGATATCCTGCCCTTATGTGGGACTCCAGCTAGACCTAATATAGCCTTGTGCTAATGCAGTCACCTCTTTAAAGACTTTATCTCCCGAAAGCAGTTTTATTCTGTAGTCCCAGGGTTAGGACTTTAACCCTGAGGATTTGGGGGGACCCAGTTTGTGCTGTGACATGTGTTTTTGTCTCCCTGCTAGTTTTCAATGAGTATCAGAGGATGACAGGCCGAGACATCGAGAAGAGCATCTGCCGAGAGATGTCGGGGGACCTGGAGCAGGGCATGCTGGCCGTGGGTAGGTGTCCTGGGGGCCGGCGTGTGTCACCAGCTGCCAGGGTGCTCCCCACCCTCTGGTTGAAGGGCGGCGCATTGCCAGCACCTCCGGACCCCAGACTGCCGGATCCAGAGAGTCTGACTGCCCGGACCTCACGCTGCTGCCTGGCCCGCAGCGCAGCGAGCCCAGCTGACCGGGGCGGCCGTGTCTGGTTTATGTTCCCAGCGCGGCTCCAGAGAGGGTGCTGCAGTGCGGGCATTGGTGGGAGGGCATCCAGCCGCTCTCCCGGAGGAAGGTGACTCACATCCTGCCAAGTTGCCTCTAAAAATACCTCCCTGCAGGCACTTGTCAGATGTTTTGATGGAAACATGGGGAGGATTTTGACTTGCAACAGCCAAAGCAGCCCGTTCCAGGGAAAGCTGGCTGAGTCTGGCAGCTGCACCCCTGAAGCAGGTCCATCCAGATCCTTCCCCTGTGCGGGCTGTGGCCCCTTTGTGGCCCTTGTCACTGTGCCTTTTACCCTCTTTGGAAAATCTTTTGCCCGTTTTTTTTTTTTTTACAGTGCTTTTCTCGGACAGACCGTAAGTCCCCATTTCTCTGTATGTCCCCCACGGTGTGGCTCATGGCCTGAGAAGTCCAGAAAGGCACTGATTTTGCTCAGCCACTCTGTCCCCATGAGGGTCATGGTATCTGCAGTCGGCCCTTCCTGCCTGCTTAGCAACCCAGTTCTTCGCCACTCACTTTTCTTTCAGGCCCCTGTGGTTCTTGATCCTTTTGTCACAGTGGCTGCCAGGAAAGAGTGGGTTGGTATCCAGGCTCTACATTCCTATTTCAAAGGGCTGGAGCCACGCTCGTGGGACGACTGAGCCTGGAGGAGGAAGGGGAGGAGGGAGATGGATTCACTTGTGTATTCTGTGCCCTCCTGGGCCGAGAGTTCCCTGCAGATCTAGTTATGCTGTGTTTCTCTCTTCCAGTGAAATGTCTCAAGAACACCCCAGCCTTCTTTGCTGAGAGGCTCAACAAGGCCATGAGGGTGTGTAACTGCCATGTTCAGGGGCCCAGGTCCAAGCATCTCAGCCCTACCTGTGACTGGGGCCACAGGCCGAGTGCAGCAGGCCTGGGAAAGCCATGCTCAGCCAGAGTCTGCAGGCTGTGCATGGGGAGGGTGGGGGCTGGAGAGGTGGCGAGCATGGCCTATTGCTCATGGTGGACTCTTTAGGGAGCAGGAACGAAGGACCGGACCCTGATTCGCATCATGGTGTCCCGCAGCGAGGTAGACCTCCTGGACATCAGAGCGGAGTACAAGCGGATGTATGGCAAGTCGCTGTACCACGACATCACGGTATGGCCCTGGGTACCTCCTGGTACCCCACGCTGTGCCGGTGCACCTCCTGGGCACCCCTCCTGGGCACCCCCACTTTGCTTCCACTCGCCCTCTTTGGAATAGCCACACGCTTGGCCTCTGGGCTGCACATGGGCGCCGTGTTGGACCTCAGATCTGTTCTCTTCAACTTCCCTTGTTCATGCAGTTGCTACCACGCAGGTTGTCAGCTCTTGAGGGCTGGGCAGGTCTTGACTTTGCATCCCTGGCCTCCTGGAGCCCTGCTGCTCGGTAACTGTAGGGGGTGTTCACACCCAACAGCATTCAGAAAATTTCAGGGTCTGCTCTACCTTGGCCCTGCCCTTCAGAGTCCCGGCCACTCTGAATTGTGATCTGTTGGCCAGAAATCCTATCCCAAAGGCTCCCTGGAGTTTAGCTCTGACTTACTGATTACTCACAAGGCATAGTAAGGCAGCGCTCAGTGCAGGAGCCTGGGGTCTCTCCCAGGAGTCTGCTTCTGGCTTTTCTACTTGCGAACTGTGATCTTGAACCTGCCTGGGGCCCAGCCCCATGGTGTTTAAGATGAGGATAGCGATAGTTCCTTCCTAGGAGTGGTGTGAGTATTAAACAGGCAGCCTACGCTGGGTGTCTGACAAACACTGGCCCTGTGGGCTGCTCTGCACCGGAGCAGGTGGCAAAATGTGCTCTTATCTGCTGGACTAACAGTTACATTCTGAACTCACCTGAACTTTGCAATGGAAAAAGTCACCAGGCCCAGGTCCTCATTCCAGACTCACTAGCATTTAACACTGTTGGGCTTCTCTTCGGAAGAAGTGACTCTGCATTTGCACATTATAAGGATGTTGCTGTGGTCAGCAGAGAATAGTAATTAGGGACAGAACACCTCCCAGGTGCCAGCCGGCTGTGCTAGAAGCCAGAGGCCTTGCGCCCTGGGAGCCAGGCTGGCGGGAAGCGATTAGGAATCAGCGGAGCCCACCTGCCCCCCAACAGCGAGGGCAAAGGTGTCGGACGGGGCAGAGCTCCCGGGAACTTGGTGGCAACAGTGTCCTCCATCGCATGGCCACGGAGGTAATGTGTCCCCGAGCAGACACAGCATGTATTTTGGTAGAACCCCAGTTTGGTGCCCCTCAGATGCAAGGGGAAAGAAATATTGGTCAGCCCCAGGCAGTGGTTTTGAGGCTGACTTTAAATTAGTTGTGGTTATTTATTTACCTTTGATCACTGGCAGGAGTGCAGCTTTCTGTTGTTTAACAGGTGCCTGGGGATGGCTGAGCTGCACGTCCCAAGGCTGCAGGCCACCTGCTCTGGGACAGCAGGGTGGGACGTCTCCTTAGCGAGGGTTTGCCTGTCCACAGAGGCACCTGGGCTAGGAGAAAATCAGCAAGCAAGAAGTGGCCCTCTCTCGCTTAACTAATGTCCTTGTTCCTGTGGCCAGGGAGACACTTCTGGGGACTACCAGAAGATCCTGCTGAAGATCTGTGGTGGCAACGACTGAGCAGCAGCTGGTGGCTTGCCTCTGCCCCCTGCTGGCGATGAAATGCCAGGATGAGGCCAAACGATGGTTTCTCACAAATCCACCCAGTAGCCCCAAGGTGCGCATCTATCCCTAGAGCTTGGCCCTGTCCTGCCCTGTCCGTCCTGGTCTGGACACCCTGCTGAAGGGCCCAGGTGTGGCTAGACTCCCTCAAGAGTCTTCTCCTCCCACTCCCCTCAGCCTCCGGCTGTTAGAGTAGATGTTTTATTTCCTGACTTGTGCAGTCATTCCTCATTGCTTTTGGCTAAGACTCTCAGTGTCATTTTAGTCATGTAATTTTATATTCTTACTTGGAGGCATGTTTTCTTTTTTTAACCGTCACTGCCCAGCAGATGCACATTACCAATACACATTTCTGGTGAGAACTATGAGCCTCACTAAGGGCCTGCAAGGGTAATGTCTGCATCTGGTGAGAATGTGTCATGAGCTTTGTTTTTGCCAAACTCACTCCTTTTTAGAAAAAAAAAAAAAAAAAGGGCCAGAGCGTCATTTCTTCCAAGTCCCATGCAAAACCACAAGGCAGAGGCCTGTTCCTGGTCAGTGACGGGGCTCCTTGTACTTTGGAATGTGCCTTAAACCTGAATGTCTGTAGCCAAAAACTGTTTCCAAATTAAAGTTGGCCAGTTCTAGAATGTTCTGGAAATGTCTTCCTGGTGCCAGCTTGTTTTCTTCTGCTTCATGGCTTGGCGGTTCCACCTTATTAGGCAGTGAAAATCTGCACAAGTTGAAGTAGAAATCAGTGCTTGGAGACCCTGAGCACAGCCCACTCATGGGGACTGGCATACAGACACGAGGAGGAAATCCCCCAGACCACACTGGAGGCCAGGCGCTGATAGGGCACAGGGGTCCTGGTAGGGTGCAGGCGTAGGCTCCTGAGAGTGAGGCAGGGAGGGTGTGGCCTGCCTCCCAGGTCCCAGAGAAGGGACACAAGTAGGAGCCTTTAGTCAAAAGAAAGCAGCTGGCTCTCATCACTCTAGGGCCCTGTGCCTCAGGAGAGGGGACTCTAGAAGGGACAAGGTTGTAGGAATTATCATGTCTTATCTAGAAGCATGGAGCTGGGCTAGCTGAGTATAGGGCCCCACCCTCTTGCTTCCTGGCCACCTGGGTTGAGGAGTCTAGAAAGAGGAGAATCCAGAGAGACTTGGCTGGATGGAGCCTGCTGGGCCCTGGCAGGAACCCAGGGAGTGGCTTGTGTGCCGGGTAGACATCTGCTTGGGCACATTGCCTGATGCATCACTGCCCCTAAGTAGTAAGAAGAAGAATGGCAGCCAGTGAGCTCTGTAGAGCACTTGGGAACTGGGCATTAGCCTCGTCCAGCCGGGCATTAGCCTTGTCAGCTGCCTTCCTGAGCTGCGGCACACATTTGTAATCTTAGCACTTGCGAGACTGAGGCAGGAGGATCACTATGAGTTTGAGGCCAGCCGAAGCTACATAGTGAATTCAAGTGAGATCCTGTCTCAAAAAAAGGTAGTACTACTTTAAAAATAAACAGAGCAGGGTTGGGGATTTAGCTCAAGTGGTAGAGTGCTCGCCTGGCAAGCACAAGGTCCTGAGTTCGATACCAGCACCAATAAGGATAATAATATAAAATTTAAAAAATAAATAAAAATAGAGCAAATTCCAATTAATAGGTAGAAATTGGCAGAACAGATTAAAAATTTCTCCTAGATTCAATTACTAAGTCAGGAACGAGGGGGACATTGTTGACAAACTTACAGGACTAAGAGAAAGAATAAGAAAGTACTACAAAAAAAATTATATGCCAACAATTGGACAATCTAGAGGAAATAGATAAATTGCTAGAAAGACAAAAATTATGAAAACTGAGTCAAAAAATAGAAAATCTGGATAGATCTATAACAAATACAGAGATTAAGTCAGAGGTTGAAGCCAAGTCCAGAGGCAGATGGCTTCTCTGGTGAATTCTGTCACAAGTTTAAAGAAAAATGAAAACCAGTCCTTTTTTTTTTTTTTTTAACTAGTCCTTTTCAAACTTCCAAAAAATAGAAGAGGAGAAGAAAACACTTCCTAACTCATTCTATGAGACCCATACTATCCTGATCCAAAGCCAGAGGACATCACAAGAAAATTACAGACCAATATCTCTCAGGATGCAGGTGTAAAAATCCTCAACCAAATGCTAGCAAACCAGTCCAGGTACATATTAAAAAGACTACACCCTAGGACCAGATGGGGTTTTCCCCAGAAACGCAAGGGTCATTCAGGATATGAAAATCATCAATGTTATATATGCTGTCAATAAAATGAAGGGGTAGGGTGGTGCTTGCTTAGAGTCCCAGCTACCTGGGAGGCGGGGGCAGGCTTGTTGCGAGTTTGAGACCAGCCTCGGAGACACAGATAGACCCTGTTTCTGGACAGACATGAAATGAAGTTAAATGGGACCCACACTCTCCCATCCCCGGCCATGATCCTCTGCATTTTTTTTTTTTCAAATGCCGAGAAAACATTTGAGAAAACCCAACACTCTTTAAAACACTGAAGGCTCTAAGAATAGCAAGGAAATTTCTAGATCAGGTAAAGGGCATCTATGAAAATCGCCAAGGCTGACATTGCTGGTGGGACAGTAAAATGGCACAGTTTCTGTGCAAAACAGCTCAGTGGTCTTTCCAAAAGTTAAACGTAGAATTACCATCCATTCAGCAATCTCATTCCAAGGCATACACTCAGGAGCAATAAAATCACGTGTCCACACAAGCACCTAGATATGATTGTTAAAACAGTATTAGCATAATAGCCAAAAAGTGCTAACAACCGTCATCCTGTGAGGGATGGATGAATAAATTGTGTTCCATACACACGGTGGAATGTAACTCAGCCACAAACAGGAGCGAAGAACCAGTGCAGGGTGCGACTTGAATGATCCCTGAGAACATGCAGTGAGAGAAGCCAGATCCAGATCCACATTTTGCACGGTATCATTTATAGAAAGTGTCCAGTAGAGGCAAGTGCATAAGAACAAAGACCGTGGATTCCAGGGGCGGTGGCGCAGGACATGGGAAGCAACTGCTTCATTGGCTGGGGGTTTCCTTCTAGGGTGATGAAAATGTTCTGGAATTCGATATTGTGAATATACTGGAAGCCACTGAATTTGTAGTTTTAAATGGCTAAAATGGGGGCGTTTGGTATGTGAATTTTACTGCAATTTTTTAAGGGGTTGGGGATATGGGAATATACCCCAGTGATAGAGTGGAACTCAATCTCCAGCACAGCAGGGGGGAGGTGGGCGGGAGGAGGGTGTAATGGGCTCACAGACCCTGAGATCAGATCCCATCACGTGCAGACTGGGATTCTGGAGGTCTGGGAGGGTTCCAAGAGCCTGCGTTTGTGACAAACATCCAGGTCTTGCTCCTGCTCCTCTGCGGCCGCAGCTTGAGTAGCAAGGCAGAGTCCTCTTGGGATTCTGCCCTCAGTGCCGGGTCTCTGCTGGTCTGTCCCTAATGAAGAAGGAGGCTGAAGCAAGACGGCCAGGGGCGTGGGGCTCAGCCTAGACGGGATGGGCCTAGGGCTGGAAGCAGAGGCAGGAGCTGTGGTTATGGGCCGCCTCTGTCAGCAAACACGGGACAGGGGGAGGAGAAGATTTCATGCCACACTAAGGGGAAGAAAGGTGTGCTCTGTCCTCAGAGGGCTGCTGTCCACGGGCATCATTTCTAGCCACTGCACTCCCGTCTCGGTGCTCAGAAGTGATCTGGAAGAAAGGGGTGGCCTGGTGTGGGCAGCTGGGGGCCACGAAGGCTCCTTGTCCCCAGGAGCCCAGCAGCTTCCTCTTGGCCCCTCCCCAACCCCTCCCCGGCCCCTAGGAGCTGCCACCAGGGAAGAGGGCCGCGGGGAGGGAGCAGGGGACAACCCCACCGGTGCCCACTAGGGGATGCCATCTTCCCCGAGGGCGTTCCAGGTGTAACAGGAGGTGGGGGCGGGGTCCAGGGAAGGGAGCTGGAAGGAGGCGGAGCAGTGTAGAGAGGGCATCTCCAGCGAAGGAAGGGCTGGGCGATGCCTCCCCAGTGGCAGGCCTAGCCACTCACCATCCCCAAAGAGGTCGGGGGCCGGACTGAAGGGCTCAGGGGGCAGGTTCCAGGCCAGCTCCTCCAGCAGCCCCAGCAGGCTTTTCACCTCGGCCTCCAGGTGCTCCGCAGATTTCTCCACCGTCTGCATTGGGTGGCGAGGCAGAGTCGAGGACCAGAGTGGGGCAAACTCTGCCCAAGCGGCAGCATCCTAAGGACCACTGAGTGCACGGGGAGGGGACCGTGCGGAGGGTCCGGGTCCTCCTCGTCCAGTTCTGCTCCTCCCTGCCTCAGTTTCCCTAGAGGACGACATCCTGGGAGTCGCCCGCCCTCCAAGCCCCTCCTGTCTGGCACTCAGCGGTCTTAATCCCAGGCCCAGCCCGGGCGGGGGAGGGGGCGCAGAACACCCGTTTCCCTTTGGGACCGCACAGCCTTAGCGCACATTCCTTTTGTTGCCTCGCCCCCTGGTGGCACTTCGGCCGAATAGCAGGTCTGGGATTTTGACTTTTTTTCATTTATTCAGTTCTTAATGGATTATTTTGTGCCACTGACCCTGTTGGCATCTGATGAAACCCACAGATTCTTCTCAGAATAACTCTTTAAATGCAAAAAGTAGAACATATAGGACTAATAAGTATATCAAAACATTATTTAAGTTTTTAAAATTAAAATTTTGATATTAAGTGTTTATTAACTTGTTAAATAACATGATCTTACATCAGGTCTAACAATTACTGTCATCCTCACCCAATGAGGATCATAAATGAGATGATAAAATATTCACAACGACAAGAACGGGATGAAATCTGTGATTCTTGTCACGGTACTGGTAATACTACTCTGGATAGGAAAGGTATATTTCAATGAAAGGCTTTGACATAAAGATAATAAACCCCCACAAGTTTATAAACCCAAATTTTCAAGTTGTGGCTGTACCGCAAAACATGGTGACCATGTTTCAGCCTCCCCTCATTTCAGAGAGATGGAAGGCTGGGTAGAAGCAAGGCCCCAGGGGAGGTGGGGGTGCAGGGGCTGGTCACCTGCCAGCTCGCTTAGAGCAAGGGGGTGTTTAACACAGGAGACAAGGTCAGCCTGGATCTCCTGACACTCCCAAGCAAGGCAGCATCCGTCGCCCAGAAAGCCACCAGCATGGCAGGTGGTCCTCAAGATTCCTGCCCGCCCCAGCCCCGTTTCTCCCGTATTACCTCCTCCATGACATCTAGACGGCTTTGGACACCTGCGAGTCCGTCACAGGCTGCGCTCCAAGGTGGGTCTCCTTGGGAGGCGCTGAGGGGCTCGGCAGCTGTGGGGGAACAACTCTCGTCAGTGTGGGGCCCTCAGTGTCCCTGCAAAACCATAAGTGAGGTGGGTTTTGACAGCCACATGGCCATCAGCGAGCCAGCGTGTGCTGTGCGTGCGGCATCCTGAATCACTCACTTGACTGTGTGACCGCAGCTGCTTAGAGAGCCGGCGAGCCTTCGTCCATGAGGCAGCCTCCGGACTGGGTGAGGTCAGGAAAAGAGAGGTTTGGGCCTGGGAGAGGTGGAGAGGCAGGAAATTCCAGGCTCCCTGGGCAAACACTCCCGGAAGCGTGCAGTGGCTGCAAGTTCCAAGTGGTGGCAGATGGGACAGGGGGCAGAGATCCCGGAAACAAGCCAACAGGTACACTGTATCCCAAGGCCTTACTCAGCCAATGACACTATTGGGAAGTTTATTTTAGCAGGTGACTATTTTGAGCTTTTAAATACAGAGAATGGGTGGGAGGCAGCTGTCTTGAGAGGCAGAAGCTTGCTGCACTGATCAGAGTGAGAAGCATTATCACAGAAGCCAGAGGAATGGAGAGGAAGAAAACGAGCAGGGATCTGTTAGCAGTAGTGTTTGCACTGGTCACACTGGCTTCTGATGAGTGTTAGCATGCACTGTGTGATATGCAAACCAACAAGCGTGTTAATTCAATTACCTCCCGACAGCCTGTCTGCGTCACCTGCCGACACACAGGGAAACTGACACAAAGAAGGGCAAAACCCCACGACCAACAGTACATTGCCAGGAAGTGGAAGAGCTGGAGTTTGAACCCAGGACCTTTGCATTGAGCCGCATCCCCAGCCCTTTTAAAATTTTTTTTAGATTTTGAAACAGTCATGAAATCGCCCAAGCTGGGAACTTTCAATCCTCTTGCCTCAGTCTCCCAGAGTGCTGGGATCGCAGGCGGACACCACCACACCTGTCTGTCCTTTCCACGTCCAACCTCGCTTCCTCCTGGCACCACCGGCCCTCACAGCGGAAACCACAGAGCTAGCTCTGAGCTTTGTTTGCAGGCTGGGCGGCTCTGGGCCGTCTGAGCATCACAGTCAGTTGGATCCTTGGAGAGAGCTGGCCCGGAGGTCAGCAGGCATGAAGGGCTTTACAAATTCTGCAGAGAGTGAGGCGGCCAGCCCGGCCTAACGCATGAGGATAGGCAGCAAGAAGAGGACCGGAAAAGAGCCACAGAAACGTCCCTGCCCAACGCCACTTAGCTCTCTTGCCTGCGGGGTGGAAGCTGAGCAGGGTGTAGATGGGGTGGGATGAACAGGGCAGGTGAGGTCAGCGGGTGGCAACTCGGATCCTGGAAAACTCATTCCTGAAGCTTGGCTAGGAAGGCACCAGGCCTAGAGAAGCGTTACTTTGTCAGCTCTGCTTTCTTAAGCGTGAAAGACACACAGACTTGCTTGTAGCCTGAGACACAGGAAGGAGACAGGAATGTGTTTCCTGAGGAGATGGAAGCCAAGGAATCCAGGGGTGACCCACGGAGGGAGGAGAGAGAGGACACAGCAAGAACAGGGAAAGGTAAGCTTCCTGGAGGGCCCAAAATGCAAGTGAGTTCCTGCCCGAGGGCCTCATTAAGAAGGGACCATCTTCCGGAAATTCCTGGAGGGAGGGGAGACTGTTGCTAAGTTTTGGGGAATCCTGGGAGTGGGTTGTTTAAATGGTAACCATGGTGATGGTATTTCTATGTGGAAATCAGCAAATCCTTTTGTTCTTTGAGAGCCAGTTTATCAGGGTACCACGAGCAAGCAGGGAAGGGGAGTACAGAGAGGGAGTCAGAAGGGGACATGGAGAGTGGCAGGTGACAGGGGACTGCACAGGTAGGCTGGCATCACCCATAGGTTTGGGGGCACCTATTGCTAGAATTTGGCCCCTGATTGTCCTCAGAAGCCCATGTATTAAAGGCTTGGTCCCCAGGGTGGCACTACCGGGGAGTTATGTGGGCCCTGGGGAGGTGGGGCTTTGTGGAAAGTCTTTAGGTCACCAAGGGTACCCTCAAAGGGGACTGTGGGACCCTGCTCTCTTCTTTTTCTTTTTTCCTGGCTGAAGAGGTGAGAGGTTTTGTTCTATCTTTCAGATACCCATGGACTGGCACCTCCAAAACCATGAGCCCAACAAACTTTTTTTCTTTACAGTTAGCTGCCTCAGGCATTTTGTTATAGTGACAGCAAGCTGAGGAATACAGCATCTTTTATGGAGAACAGTTTGATTGTTAAGTTCTCCTTTTCATGATTCCCATCCCTTGAACCTAGAAAATCCTCTTCAAAAGACAATGGGGCTATCGTTGGGTTGGGGGGTAGTTGATAATGGCAGGTTCACTATAGTTGTAAGAGTCTTTCAGAGTCCCGTCCTGAAATATTTACCACTGAAATGCTATGATGTCTTGCCTCGTATGGGGTGGGTGGAGGGAAGGGAGAGCGGACAGATGGACCCATGGGAATGGCCAGGCCAGGTTGCAACAGGAGGTGGGTGATGGGCATGTGGGATGCAGGCAGGGTTAGATGTTTTCCATGGTAAAAGTCAACCATCTGTTGGAGTCACTGGAGTGGAACTCTGGCGGCCTGAGCAGGAGGATGCAAAATGTTGGGGAGATGTGGGAGGGAGTGGGAGTCCCCCTTCTGGCTGCAGAAGGTAGAAGGCCATGGAGAAGTCCCCACAGGCCTGGAAGCGGCCCCGGTCAAGGCCTGGAATCTGACTCCCTTGTTTCGGCCCTCAGCTTCTCAGGAGGGGGAAAGACTTCGGGGAGGCAGGAAGTGCTGTCCTCACCCACAATGGGCCATGGAAGGGGGGGTCTGTCCCTCTGCCTTTGGCTGAGTCACTCCCCCGAGCATCACCTGCCCTTCTGCAGACCCTAGCTCTTCCCCCACTGCGCGTTCCCACAGCCTGAGCCAAGGGGAGCAACGCGATTCTGCAGCCAGCAAGCGGGACCCCGCCAGCGGAGGACGTCGCGGACTCTCGCTTCGCCTCACCCTGTCCCCTCTGTATCTGCCATGAGGTCTGACTTGGCCTCAAAATCCCCCCAGGGAAGAGGCCGGGCTGAGCTTGCTCTCCGTGCAGCTCAGCAGTAATTTCTCACATCTGGACAAGGCTTTACTCTGTGCACCGCAGTGCAAATGTCCATGAGCTCACGCAGGCCTTGGAAGAGCTCTTCCCGAAGAGAGAGCTTGGAGCGCAGCCCTGCCCCTTCCCCGACGGCCCCTGATGTTGGCTTGGATGCAGTGTGTCTGTAAACATCCTGGAGCCTGGTCTGGCCATTCTGCTCTTCAGTGCAGGACTATGAGAAATGCCCTTTGCCCCCCTGAACCTCCTTCATCATACAGTGTGGCTGGCGGGGGCTCTGCCTCCTGGATGGAGCCTCAGGGAACCTCCCCATCTCGACCTGTGGAGGCGCCTCGAGCATCAGCTCCCAGGACGGCACTGGGTGAGTACAGAAGCTGCTTCTTGGAGCAGAAACTCCAGCAAGGCAAGAACTGGGCACCTTCCATTTCATGCACACACACACACGTGCTCACTCACATGCACCCATGCACACACACACACACGCACACACATGTTGGGGAGCTCAACCGGGGGCGAGGCAAAGAGGGCATGACCCTGAGCAGCCGAGGCTGTAGTCCCCAGGGCTCCCCTCCTCCCTCCTGCGCCCTCCTGGCCCTGCCAGCTGGGAATGGAGCTCCCCGAGTGCTGGCTGCTTTCTCTGGCTCAGCTCCTGCCTTGGTCTAATGCGTGCCTGGACGGTGGCCATGGGTGGAGAGGAACATTGCCCAAGGGTGAGAGCTGGCAGTCGGGTGGGACCCAGAGGCCCTGGAGAAGCACTGGGCTGGATGCTCTGTTAAAGAGATGTGGAGAGCTACTGAGGAGGCTGAGGCAGGAGGGCTGCACATTCCAGCCCAACCAGGGCAACCTAGTGAGACTCTGTCTCAAAATCAAACAGAAAAGTGCTGGAGATGTAGCTCAGTGGGAAGGCCCTGGGTTCAATCCCCAGTAACACACACACACACACACACACACACACACACACACACACACGTGACCCCTAAATTCTGTCCTCTGAGACTTGCCTGGTGATTACAGGCTTTACAGAGAGATCTGCCTCTGGGATTCACACAGTAAGAAAGCAGGCACAACTCAAGTGATTTCTGTGTGCTGGATAATAAACATCTTGGTAGCAAGTCAGAGGTAAAAGGTACTGTTTTACCTCTGAATCATAAAGTTGTACCCTTTTACCAGCAATACTGGCCACTTGGGGGTTAATTATATTTGGTCACATTTGATGTAACAGAATAATAAATTTTACCACATCCAAAACTTGTATAAATATTTGTGATTCATTCAAAACCGTCAGTGGTGTTCGAGTTTTGAAAGAGGCAACAGAACACTATTTTGAAATGAGTGTATGAAGAAATCTAATAAACGGAGCTGCCCGGGCTGGAAGAGCAGAGGACCCTGGAGCTCTGAGACAAAGACCACATTCCGAGGAGCATTTTTATTTTGTTCTTTTTAGGGAGGGACGTGTCCTATTTTCCCTGGTTCTTGGATCAATCACCAGATCTGGATTTGAGCCTTAAGAGTCACTGGGAGCCTACCAACGCCTTGCCAATACTTTCGGTTTCCGGTTAAGTTTGTATTTTACTTGGGATACAAGTTAGGCTGCCATAACAAAGAGGCCCTGCTGGTTACACCCGGTCTGTTCCTCTCTGGGGGCTCAGTGCAGAGTCAGAGGTCTGGTGGTCACGCTGGCGAGCGGCTCTGTTCCAGTCTAGACAGGAAGGAAGATCCTCCTGTCTCCACACAGTGTGCTTTCACACTACCAGATTATATACTATGATGAGTCCCCAATTTAGAGAATATCTATAAGTTGGATTTGTTCATAAGTCCGACAAAGTGAGTCTTACACATCTTTGACACAAATATACAATGTATACTGTTCTGGGCTTCCTAGCAGTCCCCTCCACATCACCCCTGCTTTTCCTCTTGCTTCGGACATCCTGGGCCCTGATTAAGCATGCACCACTCTACGCTACTGCACTGGACAGTGAGTACACAGCACTACTGTGACAATGTCTGATAAGTGAGCTACTTGATTTGTTCACGTCTGCGAGTGTTCATAATGTGAGGGCCGTTAGTATTTGTGAAAGTTTGTAACTTGGATGTTCATAAATCAGGGACTTACTGCATTCTAAAACACCCCAGCAGGGTGTAACAGCGTATACCTAATCTCAGCCCTGGCAGGCTGAGGCAGGAGGATCGCCACAAACTGGAGGCCAGCCTGGGCGACATAGTGAGTTCAAGGCCAGCCCAGACTACATAGCGAGACCCTGTTTCAGAAAAAAATTTAAAAAGTTTCTACAGTTTCTACAGGTAACATAGACCAGTTTGTTTTACTCAATATACAAAGAACTTTTACAGCTCATTATGAAAAATCTTAACACAGCAATTAATAAAGTCTAAAACAGTTTACGAGAACCTGTAGAAATGACCAAAATACCTGATAAGAAACAGTTCACCTTCAGCAGTGATAAAAGAGATGCAAACTAAAATAGTAAAGAGTGTGAAGTACTCTTGCAAAGAAAAGTCTAACTGGGAGTAGATCAAGTTTCTAGATGTCACCATCAGTTCACAGAAAATACAAAAGGCAGAAGAACAGTTAAGGGACACCAAGGTGAAGGGATTAGCAAAATCACACCGTGAAAAACTTCTCAGGACAAACTTAGTTTCTCTAACAAATTTTAAGGAGGGGAAAGGGGTGGGGAAAACATGTTTAAAGAGAGTCAACCAAATGCAATGTATGTGACCGTCCCAGGATCAAACAAATGATGTATAAAAACATGACTTAATCAAGGACATTTAAACAGTGATTGAATCTTTGCTGGTAAGGAGTTATATTAATTTTGGGGGTGTGATAATACTGTGGCAGTTATGTTTATTAAGAGTATTTATCTTTTAGAGATGCACAGTAATCATTTATAGACGAGAATATATGATGGCTGGAATTTCCTTTAAAACAATCCAAGGAGGACAGCGGAGGTAGGACGGTAGATGAAGTGAGACCGAGTGTGAACTAACACTTAGAGCAAGCTTCATGGATACATTGTTGGGTTCTACTTTTATACACTGTTGTTTTGTGTCCAAATATTTTCCTAACCCAAGGTAAGGAAAACTGTACTCCGTAAATACATACAACTACTATGTGTCAAATAAAAATGAAAACATGTTTTTTTTTGAAAAGGAAAACAATGCTTCTCCTCCTAGGTATCTTCCAGAAAGAGTCAAAGACATTGTATCACAGCAATACATACACACCAATGTTTATAGCTATCCTGGCCCAACTCCTAATAGCTAAATCCTGGAAGCAGCCTAAATGACCAGCAATAGGTGAATGGATAAAGAAAATGCAGTATTTACACACAGTGGAGTACTACTGTGCCATAAAGAAAAATAAGTTTGAGTCATTTGTAAGAAAATGGATGCACCTTGAGATCATAAGTTTAAGTGAAGGAACGCAGACACACAAGCTTAAGTACCACAAGCTTTCTCTTATATGAGAAACCCAAAGTATAAATAAAGAGCCAAATAAAAGATAGAGAATAGAAAACAGAGAGACAGACCTTTTGCAAATGGGAAGGGGACCAACAAATGAAGGGAGAGGGAAGGAGGCGAGGAGAAGGAAATGTAGAAAGAATAGGGGTTGGGGATTTAGCTCAAGTGGTAGAACACTTGCATAGGAAGTGCAAGGCCCTGAGTTCGAGCCCCAGCACCCCCTCAAAAAAGAATTAAGATGTGTTATGCACATGTCCCAATTCTCCATATTGCAATCATAGTGTACTGCAAATATGTACTAACAAAAAGAAAAAAAAAATCAGATGGTATATTGTCTGGAATCTGAAAGGTTATAAATGAAAATGTATGAATTATATTAGTACATTTTTACTTTCCTCTTAATCTGTGGCAATCGGCATGCATAACCAGAAAACTAAAATTTAGAAATGAGTTTAAATTCATTTAAGAGGTGTGGTTAAATGGTGTAACCTGGTGTAGCCAGGTGTGGTTTAAGGGGCCACAAGAAGCGGCTGGCGATCAGCACCAGGTCCTCCCTCTGGGTGGCGCAGGCCCTGGAACCCAGGTCCCTGGAGCTGGAAGGAGGGCGGGAGGGAGGAGGTGGGCAGGTCTTTCTCTTGGGGCCTCGTCGGTCTCCAGGAAGGCTTCACGGGAGAAGTGAAGCCTCTGCGGCCGGCTGGGACGGAGCTGGTCCCCGAGGGCTGCCGCGCCCTGCAGGCTGGGCGTCCTCGGCTGGCCCTCGCCTCTCTCAGGAGCTCTCCCAGATTCTGGCCCCCTTTGTTCTTTCTTAAATCCTTCCCTTTTCCTCAATGGTCCCTGCTCTGCACCATTTCAATTGTCTTTTCTCAAACTCTTATTTGCTTATTTTGCCACACTGGGGATTGAATCCTTGGGACTTTGCAGCCTACGTCCCCAGCCCCTTTTTTATGCTCTTAAATTCTGAGATCGCGTCACACTAAGTCTCTAAATTGCCCCAGGGTGGGTTTGACTTTGTGATCCTCCTGCCTCAGCCTCCTATAGTGCTGGGATTCCAGGCGTGCGCCACCCCGCCTTCTTTTTATTCTCCTTCTTGTGCGTTTGCCTCCAAGCCGCTTTCTGTTTCAGCCTCTCCTTTTCTGTTCGCTCCCCCTGTCTTTTCTGTCTGTCTGTCTCTGCCCTCTTCCTCTTTGCGCGTGTCTGTTTCCCCCCCACCCCTCCCTGTCTGCATCTCTCCACGTCCCTGCGTCCGTCTCTCCATCCCGCTGCCCGCGGCTCCCCGTCGGTCCCCCACTCACCGGCGCGGAGCAGAGCGAGCCCGGCCAGCGCGCAGAGCAGCGGCCGCATGGTGCGGGGCGAGCGCGGCGTCCGTCCCGGGATCGCGCCGGCCGGGCTGGCGGGGAGGAAACGCGCGCGGGCCGAGCCAAGATTCCTGGGCGGCTCCGGGCTTCCTGGCTGCAGCCGGCCCGCCCCCTCCGGAGGCCCCGGCGCCGAGCCCGGGGACCCCGAAGGCTCGTCCAGGACAGCGGGCCGGCCGGCGCGAGGGGCCGCTTGGAGCCCCCCACCCACCGGGGCGCCCGAGGGGACGCGGGCCGGGCAGGCGCTCCCGGGTCGGGGGCTCGTGGGAACCCGTCTCTGCGACGCGCGCGCTGAGCTGGGCGGGTGGCACCTTCCCTGGCGTCCCCGCAGGATGGCACAGCCTCTGAGCCTGGGAGCTAGGAGTGTGGAAGTGCTTCTCTGTCTGCCCACAAGCCAGAAACGGACGGCAGTGGCACTCAGGCTTGGTGTCTGCTTCCACAGAAACTCGCTGTTCTGGGCCAGGAGTTACAGCGATGGTAAAAGGACC